>OY755242.1:11002496-11149073 GCA_963576725.1 Azorinus chamasolen
TCTACGTCTACACTGTATACACATGTCAGTGCACGCGTGTCCTGCATTCAAAGAATTAACTCTTTACCTGATATAGGCGCCTTTGGGTATCTTTGTAAACAGAACAGACCCGGATCAATATCTGCTCGACATGTATTTGCATACGAAATAACATAAATCTTATTACTTGTTGTTAGATTCTGCGTTGGTAAAACAAATATTTTAATATGATACATTGCAGAGTTTCAGCAAACAATGCTTTTAATGTCTAACATGAATATTAATGGGGTAAAGAATCGAATAGTTTCTATTGTACAAGTGTACCGTTTGCGAACATTGATTCCAAAGAAAGGTAACATCAATTCTAATTCGCACACACTCACACATTTCTACCGTTTCTGCTTTACAATAAAGTGTCCGAATGTCAAACTGTTTGGTTCCAGATCAGACGCAATGTAACTTGGTGTCTCTTGGAATCAAAGTCTGTAGAACAATTATAATTATTGCAAATGCATCTACATGTGAACTTCGATATCTCGAACTGAGATGACACAAACTTTGTGATAACTCGAACAGTCCTTCTAAAACTTACAATACAATATTGCTCTAAAATATATCACTCCGCATATATGTCTTAAAACACGTGTTCCTACAGGAGCTTTCAGCATTACTTTAGAGATGCATTAAGCTGTGAATCTGAGAATTTATATAAGAAATCAGATATATCGGACTTCTGTTATTTTGAACTTACTTGTACAGTCCCATGAAATTCGAGATATCGAAGTTCAACTGTAAGTCACCTTTAACCTAAACAGTACGTCCCTTAACGCCTTTGCAAACAGGGAAGATCCAGATCAGTGTCTGCTCTCAATGCTTATGAGATTAAATATGTAGGTCTGATTCAGGTAAATGGTTAAATTCAATTCACCTTTTCCCGAGAGAACGGTCCGCTGTATTCAATGATGTTTTCGTTACGCATGTATAGCAGATAAAGCTGCAATAGTCGGAATCAAATGTGTCCTATACTTTGACAGAACTTGGTGTCAATAATTATTCGATTGACCTCGATGCAAACTAACCGACGTTCATGTGCATAAAATGGTGTCTGCTTTATTTCTCAAGCTGCTTTTTTCTGGTGTTTCTTTTAAAATAGTTTGTAAGAGTCCCTACTCAGTATGGCTACTGACTAGTTACTCACATGACCGTAACACTTGCCTGGTTACCGGTTGATATCTTGCATCTAAACTAAATACAGTAAAACCCCACCAAAAAGGGGCATAACGCTGGGTGCTAGAGGTAGGCGATAGCTTAATGCAGGAAGAAAATTATACAGAAAGACATTACTTTCAACCTGCATTTAGCAACCACCTGCTTATACGGACAGACATGGTTATTCTTTAAGTGGTCGCATTAGAGGGGTTCTACTGTGCATACAATTTACACAGCTTATGAGCAAGAACATCTAACAAGAATTGTAGGAATCAGAGTACTGGTCTATTACAATTTATTATTTCTCAGATATCATCTACAAAACAACACCCTCTCTAATGCAATCACCAAACTGAGGTGTATTTCTCATTCGTAGATGCAGGTGGTAGCGTAAAGCAGGAAGACACTTATACAGAAAGCTCCCAAAAAGAGCTTTCTGATTATTTTCGTCCTATGTTACGCAACCACCTGCTTTGAAATACTCTTTTACATATCCATTAAGTGGACGCTTTAGAGGAACTTTTCTGTACATACATGCACATGCTACTCATCTCTTCAGAGAGGTGATTCTAATGAGTAGCAGTAAAGCAATGTGCTAGAAGAAAAATATATTTCTTATATTTACAGAAAACTTAATACGGCGATGTATTAGATCATTGGCTGTGTTAACTATGCACAACAGAACCTGTCTTAAATTTATTGAACACAGCCATCTTAAAAAGTACATGACTGTGTAATACAGGGTACACGTAATACAGAAAGCTTTCTGTATCACATTTATCCTGCATTAAGCTACAATTTGTTTTAGAAATCCAGATTTATTTTTCTGTTTGTTGGCCGCTTATGTCATGTTATACTGTAAAGTACTGTCCTCAGTGAAGATTTGATAGTTAAATCTTATCCGGCCGAGCAAAGATATTGACTGATCAAACTCGGATAATTATTCTGTATTTTTTTCAATTTCATCAGATTCCTCAGTGCATTTAGGGAGCGATTTTCCAGATGAAAATCAGCTTGGGTGCTAGTGAGATTATCGAGTTATTCGGCGTCTCATATGGGTCCATGTTGTTTGCAATTGTGACCAAGTCGTGTTTTGCTGGATAAAGGTTAACCCTTCGCTTGCTATTCACGTCAATATACCTACCTGTAAATAGTGAATATCCAGATGAGACAGCTCATGCAGGAGCTGTCTCATCAGGGTCTGCACTATTTACAAGTTGTGCAACCAGTACACTCCACAGCAGTGATTGCACTGCGATATATTTGTACACAGTGAAAATATGTGTAATTATATACAGTGGTAAATACGCTATTCCTATCCATTTACCCGTTTTTCTACGCGTAAGGAACGGGTAGTGAACGGTTAACGAACGGTTAACGAACGGTTACGCGATAAACGGTTTACACGCGTTAAACGCGTAAAGAAACGATTATACCAAAGAAGTTGCGGTAGGTGCATAAATTTTCCGTTTCATGCGGAGATTTCGGATCTTATCGATGATAGCCGTTTTCAAAAAAGTCCGAATGAAACGGGTTAGCCAAAATAAGAATCGATTCGTCACTCAACGAACGTTTAGCGGTTCAATCCCGGCTAGTGTCGACGATTTGCTCATTTAGTTAACGATATGTTTGTACAAAGCTATAATATCAGATATCCATTGTATATCAAACAAATGGATTGAAGAATTAGTCCTTTTTGAGTAGGTTTCTACATTTTAGATAAAAAAAACTGTCACAAAGTAAACCACCAAATTTTGGATCTTGAATGAAGAAACCTACCAAAGTAATTCAGATCTATTCTATTTCTTAACCCTTTCCCATTTGAATATTTCTGTCAGAAAAAATGACATCATGAGTGTTTATTAGATCTTGCTGAATTTAACAACGGTATAAGTGCACACGCTTTTTTGATATTTGTAGAAAATATAGTCAACTCTATTAATTTAAAATTTCATAAGCAGAGTGGGCCCTAATCCGACATTCCCTACAAGAGCCTTCATGTCTAGGTTTACTCTGTTTGCAAAGGCGTTGGAGTGTTATATCCATGTGTATGTAATGGGATAAGCAAATTATGCAGACCCAAGATCAAACGGCTTCCACGCGAGCAATCTGATCTGAACCTATTACGTTTTCAAAGGTGTTTTCATCATTATGAGGTAGATCTAAAGCGTTTTATACAAATAAGCATATTTCATGCTCACATATAACTATGAAAACGTTCTTATCATTTTGTTACTTTGTGAAGATTAAACCTTTGTATGCCGAAATTTAAAAGTGGAATGGCCCATCATTGTTTAACTGTATATTCCATTCACTATTACCAGGCTTCTATTTGCTAGATAATTTTTAATTTGGTCTATGCAAATACTAGTGAAGACCCTGATCAACACACTGATGTTGTAGCTATATTGTCTGTGTTTACACTGCTTTCAAATGTCAGTACTTTTATTCCCCGCATTCGAATATTTAAAAAATACTTACTCTATAATTGTTATGAATGCATGAAAATAAATTGTCTTAGTTGAAGACTTTATTATTTACCCAGCCTAAGTATACGATCAAAGCTGGCAGATGGTCAGTAAATCCCCTAGCTATTTTCTCAGCAGGGGACAATGGTCTTGACAGTGATCACGCCACTGCTTTCTTATCAACAAAGTTGCGAACTATTACGTAACAGAAATACCAAATAATGTGTCCAATGATCTGAAAGTATGTTTTTTAGCTTCTCCAAATACAAGAAAACTATGTTTTGTATAATTGTAGATCTATGGCTCAGCACAAAGTTAAATCCAAACGTTTAGACCAATTAAGATTAATATAAATTCTAGTTTTAAAGATAGTTTAGATTGATATGATCTAGATCTATTGTAAAATACTTCTACTATATCTTATACGGTACTATACGTACAGTAGCAAAAAAGACATTTTACAACATATAGATGAACGCAATGAGAATGTAGATCTTTATTTTAATATAGATCTAGATCTAGCTAGATCTTATGGAAATGAAACGAGAATTAAAAGTTTAAATACTGTTAACCCTTTCGCCGCCAGTGTAGGATCTGTGATTACCTTTGCAAACAATTTGGATCCAGATGAGACGCAAAAGGTTTTGGACCCAGATGAGACGCGGGGTAACTCGGCATCTCATCGGGATCAAAACTGTTTGTTACTGTCACTATGTTTTTGAAATCTTAATTTTACATATCAGGAGTGTCTAACAGGTAAATGAGAATGTCTCCCCAATTCAAGAAAGGCCATATCAAGGATTACCCCCCCCCCCCCTTTTCGTCCATGATTACTCCCCTTTCATCCGGGCTCTTAAACGTTTAGGAAACGCGTTAAGATACGCGTAAACAAACGGTTAGAAACCCGTTTAACGAAACGGCTAAGAAACGGGTAACGAACGGTTAGGTAACGCGTAAGAAACGCGTTAAGTGGGTAGGAATAGCGTATTTACCACTGTAACAGGGCATGGGTACAGAAGGAGAAATGTATTTTCAAATTCAGCAAGAGAAACGTTAATAATTATATATTCTTGTCATATTAGTAAGATAACAGAACTGAACACAACCGTACCTCGTCAGGGCCATTTAACCATGTACGACATATGGTGAATTCATTTCTGCACTTCGTGGCATTTACTCGATGAATATTCATTTAAAACATAATGACATCATGAATATAAATTAGATCATTCTTTATAATTGATTGTAGACACGGGAATATTTGCCCATAGCAAGAACTGTAGAGTTCTATAATTTATATAATTTCATAAGCAACAGAGCAGACCCTGACTCCATAATTGCTACGTCTTTGCGAGAACAGAGTATAGACCCAAATCAGACGGCTCCTATAAGACCAGGACCTGCTTTGCTATGGTATAATGTAGAAATGATGCTAAAGTTTATGTCATGAATAAAAAGTCATGTGTCCATGTGCCATTATAATATTAATTTAAGCAATAGTCATTATTTCTTACACTAATATTCATCAGGTAACAGGTTCATAATAATTTATTTACGATAAACATGTTTTGTTTACAATAAAATTTAATTTGACTATCAATATCCCATAATGTCCTGCACACCTGAGTTACTCCACCAGGATAATTATCCCCTTATAAATACAGAATGATCTGTGTGTAGTAAACATTTCGTTTGATCAGGTTTTACACTGTTTGTTACCTGATCGTACAAAACGTATTCTGGTTCAACACAGTTTGATTGTCATCTGCTGTATTCTGTAGTCCAATATAACACTGTGTAGATCCTGATCAGACACCACTTGATCTGGCTCTACACTGTTGGCAAATGCATTAACGTGTGAAGTACATGTAAATGTACCTACAGTAGACCCTGCCCTATGCGACCATTGAAAATAGAAATGTTTAAAAAGCAGGCAGTTGCTTAACTCATTCTCTCCTAGGCCATTTTGAGATCCATCCATTTTTTTTATTAATCTACCAAAAAGGAGCATTAACTAGAGAAAAGGGGGAAAATAGAATTTTGTAGTTTGAAACCATTGTGATAAATAGAGCATTTGCTCCTATAGGAGCAAATGCTCTATTTATCACAATGGTTTCACAAAGTGAATTTTATAGAGACGCAAAGATGCGTCACTAGGGGACAACGTGTTGATGCAGCTCAAAGGTAATGCAGTAAGCTCATGCAGGAGCTTTCTGACTTGCTTTTAACCTGCAAAACGAACCTGCCTTACACGCCCATAATTAGACTTCATTTGGACGGCTGCTTAGGGCAGGTTCTACTGTATTTTGAAGGATCGGTTTATATTAGTACTAGGTGACCTTTATATCAACACAACATCGCGGGCCATCGTGAAAAGACAATGTACAAATAAATGGACATCAATTTCTGATGTTTGAATGGATTCCCCAGGAGCTCACTAGTGCAGTAGCACCATTCAAAGGCAACCACTAACCCTTTCCCCGTTCTATATTTAGATCAAATTTCAATACCTACTGAATATTCATAGGCAAAATAGTTACATGAAATATGGAAGGTGATACATTGAAGCTGTTTTAGAATCTAAAGAACAGATCTATCAAATTCCTTAAGCAAACAGAGCAGACCCTGATCAGACGGCTCCTCTAGAATCTGGGTCTACTCTGTTTGCAAAGGCGTACAAAGAAATATTTATTGCATAAGTGATACAGGTTCAACATATGGCGTTAGAATAGCAGAGTCCTCGACGGAGTTTCCTGCACTCCTTTCACTCTGTTTTTACCCTTTCCTTTATTTATTAGTTATAAACGCCCTTACACGCATTTGCAAATAGAGTAGACCCGTTTCAGACGACTCCTGTGGGAGCCGTCTGATCAGGGTCTGCTCTATTAGCAAATGGAATTTGATAGATCTGTTCCTTTACTGTCTAAAATGGATTAAATGTTCCACTTTTCATATTTCATTGTAGCTATTTTGTCCATGAATATTCAGTAGTTTTTAAAATTTGGACCAACCATAAAACGGGGAAAGTGGCAAGCAGCCACCTGTATCTAGAGATCATCTATATGTTCATTTATTGACGAGAGATGCAATTGTACTTTACCGTAACCATTTCCTCCATGAATATTTATGTAAGAAATAATGACGTCATGAATATTAATTAGACATTTTATCATAATAGCACATCGACACTGGCATTTAGCCATGGCACAAACTATAGAATTGTGTCTATATTTTATCATAAGCAAACAGACCAGACCCTGATCAGATGGCTGCTATAGGAGTCGTCTGATCTGTGTCTACTATGTTTGCAAAGGCGTAAATATGCGTATTTATAGAATGCGTTGGGGAAGTAACTGCCTTCAGCAAAATGTTGTCTGCTGCAGTTTTTAAAGAAATAGTTTAGTTTTCACTTAGTGTTCATATTGTGTATATCTAGATGAGATATCGAGTTTCTTCCATGTTGCATCCAATTTGTTCTCAAAATGGTGTTGTTTTTTCATGAACAACGTGCATACTGACCTCGCATAACGTCCACTCAAAATTGGATCTAACGTGCATACTGACCCCGAAAAAGTCCGCTCAAAATTGGATCTAACATGCATACTGACCCCGAAAAACGTCCGCTCAAAATTGGATCTAACATGCATACTGACCCCGAAAAACGTCCGCTCAAAATTGGATCTAACGTGCATACTGACCCCGACGTTCCCGAAAAACGTCCACTCAAAATTGGATCTAAAGTGCATACTGATCCTGCATAACGTCCACTTATAATTGGATTAACGTGCATACTGACACCACACAGCGTCCGCTCAAAATTGGATCTAACGTGCATACTGATCCTGCATAACGCCCACTTATAATTGGATCTAACGTGCATACTGATCCTCCATAACGTCCACTTATAATTGGATTAACGTGCATACTGACCCCGAAAAACGTCCGCTCAAAATTGGATCTAACGTGCATACTGACCCCGAAAAACGTCCGCTCAAAATTGGATCTAACGTGCATACCGACCCCGAAAAACGTCCACTCAAAATTGGATATAACGTGCACACCGACCCCGCATAACGTCCAAATTGGATTAACGTGCATACTGACCCCACATAGCGTCCACTCAAAATTGGATATAACGTGCACACCGACCCCGCATAACGTCTAAATTGGATCTAACGTGCATACTGACCCCGCATAACGTCCATTCAAAATTAGATTTGGTGCGGACTACGTCCGATCGATACAGCTTTTGAGAAACTATTGATTGAGTGTCAATGAGCTTGGATCCTGATAAGCCGCCGAGTAACTCGGCGATCGTCTGGATCCAAGCTGTTGGCAAATTCGAGCTGGGTTCCGGAGTTGTATGTAAGTAGTCTAAATCGAAAACTTGGGCGAAACTCTCACAATAATATTATTTGACTTTTTTTTAATTTTGACAACAGATGTTTTCTTCAGTTTAAAAGTGGGTTATTTCTATGATATCCGAATATTAAACTGTTTGTATTCAAATGCGGCACTGGTGGCTACTAAACACAGAATAAAAGTGATCAATCAGCGAGGTAGAACAAACGGGCGTGCAAGAGAAGAGAGGTGGACAGACATATACAAGGAAAGACAGTGGTGCGGATAGACAAATCAACAGAAACAATCGGGACAGATATATATACATGTATAAAAGCACAATTACATATAAACAAAACGAGGTAATTACATGTACATAAAGATAAAAAAAAGATAGATACGTACAGTGTAAGAAAAGGCGAGAGAAAGACAGACAGGCAGACAGACAGAGACGTAGAGACAGAAAAACATGGATGAAGAGAGAGTGAGAGAGAGAATAAGAGAGAAAGAGAGAGAGTGGGAGATAGAGAAAGAGAGAGAGAAAGAGAGAGAGAACTTAAAGACAGGAAGATGGGTCAAACATTTACATATTGTCACGATCAAGTAGTTAAACATCAAATGAGTTCAATAAGACTTCAAAGTGATATCCTGCTTTTGTACCAATTAAAATCGATTTAATTCATTTAAAACTCATTCATTCAATCTTCAGCCTGCTGCGGGCAGACGACATTTTTCCTTCATGTAAACATGTTTTCACGCATTTGCAAACAGAGAAGACCAAGATCAGACGGATCCTATAGAAGCTGTCAGATCAGGATCTGCTTTGTTTGCTAGTTGAATTTGAAAGGTCTGTTTCTTTACTTTCTAAAATGGATACGGTGTTCCGCCTTCCATATTTCATTCTAACTATTTTCTCATTGAATATCCAGTAGGGATTGAAATTTGGAATAAACACAACACAGTGATAGGGTTACTTGTACAATGTTTGGATACAGGTGAGACGACTTGTAACTAGGTATCTCATCTGGATCCAAACTGTTTGACACTCCAAGTGAGCTTTTGGAAAGAAATGTAAGATACGTCAATTTAAAAAAAGAAATGATGGGCTCATACAACATTATCTACCGCCAATGTTTTACTCATCAGTCTAAAGGCTAATTGAATTTATGTAAATATGTGTCTGTCTGTAAACATCGAAAGCGGTAATTACATCAGCATTTGAATACATATATTCATTATTTTATTACAAGACCAAATTAGATTGATGTCAATAACCCGACCTATACAAACATGAAGAAAGCCCCAATTTAAAACCTGAAGTAAACAATACTTTAGCAGACCAGGTGTATTCCATGTTGTAAAGTACAGTGGAACTTCTTTAACCATTTCCGCCATAAATACCCATTTCTACACATTTGCGAACAGAGATGACCCAGATCACACTGCTCCTGTAGGAGCCGTCTGACCATGGTCTGCTCTGTTTGCGTATGACACAATATAGGTATAATTCTACAGTTACTGACATGGCCAAAACTTCCACCGCCAGTGCGCTATCATATCACAGTATTCTATCTAATAGTCATGGCGTCATTATTTCTTACATGAATATTCATGGAGGAAAGAGTTATATGTGTACCTCATGAATATTTACGTATGAAAACACTGTCAATGTATGAATAAGTATTGTCTGAAGTTTTACAATGACACGTGAATTGGCTTGCTAGTGTAGAAACTGTGGGATGAAATCTACATCGAATTTAGTTCACATGCAAACGGAGAAGACCCTGAGGGGGCGTCTCTCGGAGTTTTCAATGTTCATAAATTGTATTGCCTTTCCAATCAAAGCAGTGCCTGTTGAAGCTGGCTGATCAATGCCTGTCCTGTTGGTGTGTGGGATGATATGGATCAGATTCTACAGTTACAGTCATATCCAAACTACCATGAGAACATAATTATGCAAGAATTTATATAATTATTACGCATGCATCAACCCCCCCCCCCCCACACACACACACACACGACAGACGCCTAAACCGGACGTCCACTTTAGTATAACGCGAAAGTCCCTTTAACACTGTGGTGCAAGCTGTACGGCCGCAAATGTTTAGACTTTTCTAAGATGGCGGACAAAACGGAGGCTGAAAGATAAGCATCACATTTTTACACTGTTTAAACTATGTAGATTTTTCTTTCAGACATTTAATTGGTGCCATAACACAGAATTATAATGCCCGTCAACAGCGGCGTACCCCCTTATGGTTCATGTCTGTGTGTAAGGCTCAAAATCTTCGGCAAACTTTGCAGAAACTGAAAGTCAGAAATCGAATCGAGAAGGAGGTCATATTTTGCCTCATTGTAAGCTTACCAACTACGCTAAACATTTTCTAACACTGTGGGTATATGCATCTGAGCCCGATATTAACGTTGAGTTACCTAGTTTGTGGCACAGACCTACATTTTGTCTTTTGGAGACGTTTGAAAATAATGTCGAGTGTACGGTTTAGCCATTAGAGGTAAAAGTGCACTGTACGGTTTAGACTCGATGTTTTTTGTACGGTTTAGCCACGATTTTCTTTCGAAAAACTGTACGGTTTAGACACAAAACAAATGCTACCATTTGAATCTGCGCCGTAGGTCTAGATAGTATAATCCCAACTATTTTCCTTCATGCAATGCATGTTCGCGATTATGACAGCATATCACAAACAATTAGGATCGAGATCAGAAGCACAGTATATAATTGGTTTAAACGTATTTTATTTTTTAAATATTTGCATGACTATTGTAATGATAACACAAAGGAAAAGAAAAGGATGGAAACGAAAACAAGACTGCTTATTGTGTTTCTCCCCCATCACCGTAACAACTGCACTCGCTTTATGCAGAAATGACTGCCCGTTATTGTACTATATTAATTGTACTGAAAAACTAATTAAATTAATTAAGCAGGATATATCAGTTTATACAAAAACTTTTTGAGAAAGATACTTCAGAATAAAAGAATAAATAAATAAATAAATAAAAGAAACAAAAAAAGGAAACGAAGGTTGACACATAAATGTAGAGAGGTCTAGGATTCTGAGCAGTACAAGCACATTCGAAAGAAGGTGAGCGTTACCGAGTTTATTAGAATCGTTTTGAGGTTTGGATAAACCGATGTACAGCTTCGTCTATAATGATGTTTGTATTATAATTTAAAAGAGGATCACATGCGTTCTCAGCGAGGCCACGTTTACACAAGGCAGTGTCAGATATGTTCTTTGAGAATAGGTCATGGTTCAAGGAACTGCAGTTTGTACGAAGCCTCTTGTGCAGGAGCTGCTGTTTTCTGACACCGTAATAAAATGTTTGGGAACAGTTAGCAGATTGATATGCAAAGTCATTTTGAATGCGTTTAGAGCAGAAGATTGTTTTGCATTTTCGGGGAGGTTGTTCCATTCCTGTATTGTTGCAGGGAGGAAAGATTTGCTATAATGGGTTGTACGACAGGCCAGAGGTTGAATATCACCAGCGTTTCTTAATCTTAAATTGAATCGAGAAACACTTCCAGCCACTTCAAGTACCAGTTCTGTGAGATATTTTGGAGTTAAATGAAACACCATTTTATAAAAGAGAATAAGTTTGTGTTTTACGTCTGGTTTCAAGGCGTTTCCATCCAACTTCATGCAATAATTTACCAACAGAAACCAATTTAGTTGTCCCAGTTACTATATGGGTAGCTTCATATTGATTTTTTTCAAAATTGTTAGATTCTCTGGCATTACAGTTATCAAATATAGTATCAATGTATTCTAAAATAGGTATCACGAAATATACGTAGATTGTTTCAAGGGAATAACTGTCCGAAGTGAATTTGAGTTTTCGCATGACATTTAGTCTTGTCCATGCCTTAGTAGCGATATATTCGATATGACAGTGCCATGTTAGATCACGTGAGAGATGAACGCCAATGTGCTTATGTGAATCTACTTCATGAATTTGATGGTCTTGCATATATACGGATGAGACATTTTTCTCGAGATTATTAACGAATTCAACTAGCCATTTCTCTGCCTTTTTAATATATTATTATTGATATTTGTTGCCATATGTACGGGAGTAATACCTACACTAAACAAGCTAGTGTCGTAAGCAAACACACGAATGTTCCATCCAATGTCGCTAACAATATCATTTATAAAAACAAGAAATAACAATGGACCTAATATATATCCTTGTGGAACACCAGCTTCATAGTAGTCCAGCCAGAGAAGGCACCAGGTAAAATTACACGTTGCATTCTTTCAGTAAGATAACTGGAAAACTAGAATAGAATTATGGGTAGAACATTACCTGGATATATACTGGTTATTAAACATTTAAGGACAATGTTTTACTTTAAAAATTGAAGTGAAATGATGTTTAAGTTTAACTAACATGTTTTTGACATGCCGGCAATTCATTTAGCGAACATAATGGTTAATCTGGATCATCTGTCAGAAAAAAGAACCTACCCTCGGATTATGTTTTACAGGCATTTAGTTGAGTTGATGTAATTTAGCACTTGGTCGATATCTCGTCAGTTTCGCGATGATGGATCTGGGCTGAGTCTGTATGGAATGTCTAAATGCCATTTCGTAGGGCATACATGCATTTTAAAGGTGACATAAAAATAAACGTGAAATAATTATATAACAGAAAAGGGTAACAAGTTAATGAAAAAAACATATATGTATTGGACCAAATAAATTGCCAATTCTAAAATCTTCGTCAATATCTTGAATTTCAATGGTTTGCATTTCACCATTTAGAATTATTTTGCTTGTTTATTTCAAAACGTCTGGTATTACATTAAAAGTTAATGTACGTTGCCCCGACTTTCCCGATATATACGACTTAGCTCTTTTCTTCTAATTTTCATTGGATTTCTCGGATTGGCATCTACACAGTGGCTGATGGTTTCCTTTGTCTCGCAATAGTAACAGGCAAATAATCTGAAAAGATATGTAAAGTAATGTAAAGTAACAGTACAAAGTGCTAGACTTAATTTCAGACGCTCTGTATTTGCTTTAGGACTGAAACAGGTAAAACACTTTTACCCAAATACCCAATCAGTTAAACTTAAAAATCAATTCACTTCAAAACTTTTTAAGTATAACATAGTCTTCAAATGTTAACCAGTATAGATCCAGATTATATGCTATGCTTCTGTTCTCGATCCTAATTGTAATATACTGTCAAAATCGCAAATAGGCATTGTGTGAAGGAATATCTACACTAATTAGTTGGGATTACACTATCTAGATCTACGACGCATATTCAAACGTTAGTATTTGTATGTGTCTAAACCGTACAGTTTTTCGAAAGAAAATCGTGGCTAAACCGTACAAAATAGATCGGGTCTAAACCGTACAGTGCACTTTTAGCACTACGGGCTAAACCGTACACTCGACATTTTTTTCAACCCTCTCAAAAAGACAAAATGTAGATTTGTGCTTCAAACTAATTAACTCAACGTTAATATCGGATTCAAATGCATATACCCACAGTGTTAGAAAAGGCTTAGCGTTGTTGGTAAGCTTACAATGAGGCAAAATATGACCGCCTTCTCGATTCGATTTCTGATTTTCGGTTTCTGCATTGTTTACGAAAGATTTTGAGCCTTACACACAGACATGAACCATTAGGAGGTAAACCGCTGTTGACGGACGTTATAATTCTGTGTTATGACACCAACTAAACGCCGGAAAGAAATATCTACATTGTTTAAAAAGTGTAAAAATGTGATGCTTACCTTTCAGCCTCCTGTTCGTCCGCCATCTTGGAAAAGTCTAAACATTCGCGACCGTACAGCTTGCACCACAGTGTTTAATGCTTTAATGAACGCATATTTTCAATAACATCTTACACTTCGTATGTGTTATGCTCAATCATTTTTATGACGATTGTCAATTTAAACCTGTATCGAAAAATGCCCCTGTGATAATAAATAACCGATTACATCAATACTTATAATTTTTGTTCTACAACAAAGTATTATCGACATTTTCCGTTAAAATTTTCCGCGTTTTGTCGATGATCACCCGATCTCTCTATTGTTTACGTAACGGTATTTCTCGGAAGTGGCCGGAGGGACGCGAAATGAGCGAATAGATACGAAACTAAAATCTAACTCGGATAAAACTGAACCATCGGGGAATAAAATCGTGATCGTCGATATCAAACACATTGTTGTTTTGTCATTTTCAACGGGGTTTTTATTGGTGTTTTGCGATATATTGCTTTTCAGCATACATGTAGAAACAAACGAGTTTTGTATAGTTTAGGTATTTTTGAAACGCGTCGAATGTAGGGACTTCACCTTTTAATATCGTTTGGAAACAGGTGGTAGCTTTAAAACTTAAGCTTTAAACAGGTGGGAGCTTAATGCAGAGTGAAAGTCGTGAAAAAACTCCTCCATGAGCTTTCTGTATGACTTTCACCCTGCAGCTCTAAAGTCTTCTCTACTAGAAGTCCGGTTTAGAGAGGATTTACTCTACTGTCGAGACTGTTTCAATGTTCACTGTTCGAGTTTTGCAAAACAAGTCTGGATATGAACTGTGCTGATGAATCCACCATTGACACTTTCCTTCATATAATTTTTTCACGTCTTTTGAAACAGAGAAGCCCCGGATCATAATACGGCTCCTGCTGGAGTTGCTCGATAATAATCTGCTCTGTTTGCTTAAGTGTTACCTACTAAATATACATAGACAAAATAGTTATAATGAAATATAGAAGGTGGAAATTGTACCCATTTTAGAAATAAAAAAAACAGATCTTTCAAAGTTCATTAACAAACAGAGCAGACCCTGACCAGACAGCTCTTCTAGGAGCCAGGGGCCGTCTGATCTAAGTCTACTCTGTTAGCAAATGCGTGAAAACACGTGTTTATGAGGGAAATGGTTAAACAATGATTCTGATAGGCAGTGACATTAATTAATCACTCTTTTGTATGGATTCTAACTGTTTGCAAGCAAAATTATGGAATGGAGAATGGCGTACTAGATATCGAAAGAGAAAGGATTATATTGGATATTGAGCGCACTCGGTTTTCAAGTGAAACCCTATAGTATTTGTCTAACATGGATCAAAGAACACAGAACGAGTTAAATATTTACTCGGAGTATAGAAGCCGTACAAAACGCCTCTCCTGACAGCTGTGAGTTTGTTATAAAATTGCTTTTACACAACTACAATAAATACGCCTCTCCTGACAGCTGTAATTTTGTTATAAAATTGCTTTTACGCAACCACAATAAATACATCACTCCACCCAGCTGTGATTTTGTCTTAGAATTGCTTTTACACAATTACAATAAAATGACTACAGTAGACTACTCACTGACTAAACATGGATGTATTTAAAAGCACGTGACTGCTTAACGCAGCGCGAAACTATTGCTGAAAGCTCCTACAGCACCTATATATAAGTTCAACACCTATTGGGCATATACTAGTAGTATGAGTGTGACTTTGAAGTACTAGTAAACTGATTATGGGTCAAGTTATGAATACGACTGTCTTAATTAAGGTCATTTAAGAGAAAAAATCAAATACAGTAAAAACTCAATAGTTCGAATTTTAGCAATAAAGAATGTATACGCCTCTGTAGGCAGGTGATTGGTTAATGCACGGTGAAAGCCATGCATAAAGCTCATGGAAGTGCTTGCTGTGCGACTTTCACCCTGCATTCATCTGCCACCTGTCTGAAAGTCAAGACCGATAAAAATACTTGTTCAAGTGTTCAAACTATTGGGGGTTTTCTGTATATGTTATTGTAGTGCTAGTGAGGTGAACCTTTCTTGAGCTGCAGTGTAAGAGAGTGGATATAGATAAATACACAGTAGATATCTCAATCTGTAATAAGGGACCATACAAATTACCTCGAGATAACACGAGTTTTTCTATCTTGGAAACGTTTTCGGTGTGACAGCTTAATACAGGTCACAAGTATTTCTGAATGCTTCTGTAGGAAGAATTGTCGTATGTCTTTTAGAGTATGAGCAATGCATATTAGAACAATTCTGTATTACAAAGTTTGGAAAAGACCCAATATTAAACTCGGGTGTATATCGGGTTTATCCGAGTTCGATATATCGAGGGTCAACTGTAGTTGGTATAATGGATGTTGTAACAGAACGTACGTTACATGTATCTCTAAAATCAGGCACAATACAGACTCACACGTACATGACGATTATACCATTATAAATATTTACCTCATGAATATTCATGCAAGATATACAGTAAATACTCGATACTACGAAATTTTAGTGAGGAAGAATCTATGTTTTTGTAGGCAGATGGCTTTTCAATGCAGGGTGAAAGTCATGCAGAAAGCTCATAGAGTTGCTTTCTGCATGACTTTCATCCTGCATTAAGCTACCACCTGTGTTAAAGATCAATGATTGTACGTATTTGAGTGTTCGTAGTCTCGGGTTTTTACTGTACTTGCAGAAATTGTAGAATCAGGTCAATATAATTCCACAAACACAAAGAGCAGGTCCTGCAAAGGCGTGAAAAGCCTTCGCTGATATGTACAGGGTTACAGTCCATATTGTTTATGGATTAAACAAATAGTTCCACATGGCATTTTAATAAAAATGTCAAAAACTTGATCAAATTTAGTCTTGTACTGTAAAAAACTGAATTGAAGTACACTAAGTGGCTGTGCAAATACAAAAAAGTACCACAGAAATCAATAAGATATACAGTAAACTGTTGCATTTTCGCTGAGTGTTATTTCGACCCTTACTACGGTGAGAAAAACACTTTGATTTTCGATCTGGTGTATTTTTGAATACTTATTCTTTTTTTTTCAAAAACAATTGACCGAATGTCAAACAGAACTTTAGCAACATTTTGGATTCAGACGAGACGCAGTGTAACTCGCGATCCAAGATGTTGCAAATGCAAGTTAGGCGCGAATAGCCGAAATATGGATTAATATTGAGTACAATGTATTAAAAACGTAATACGATACAGAATAATAGGATTCCAGAGTACAGTAGACTCGCTTTTGAACTACGAAACACAAATATCCTTAAAACACTTGAATAATATTTACATGCCATTTTTTAGCTTTCATCATCGATATCAATTCTGCATTAAATGTCCATTGGTCTTAATTTGTTACGCCATGTGTACTCTTGTTTAACCCTTTCACCGCCACAGTCGTGTAAATCCACCACGACAAATAGTGCAGTCCCAGATCAGACGCAGCCTTTTCAAGGCGGCGTCTGATCAGGGACTACACTATTTGTCCCAATCTCTAGTTCTACATATGTGCTTTATTCCTTTGAAATTTGCATTTATTTATCTCATTTCCTTATTTTACTGTATGATTTAACAAAGTTGGATTGGAGACGACAATTAGAAATTTGGCGCCGAAAGGGTTAAAAATAAAGTAGACATATATCAGACAACTCCTATATATAGGATGTAATTGGTGTGAGTTAGCGCTATTTGCCTAGGAAAAAGTTCCATTCTTTCAAATATCATTAAAATAAATTCGCTTAAAAATTTACTTCATACAAACGCTTTTGCAAACAGACTCAGATAAGTTGGCTCATCTGTACATAGGGTGTATGTTCTGTATTCTTTTGACATAATATAGATCTTATTCCCTTGAAGGTTTTACATTATAAAAAAATTAGCTAATACATATTCGTGATGTCATTATTACTTTCGTGAATGTGGAACAGGTAAATGGTCAACCCTTTTCATGTTCTATGCTCTGTAAAGGTTATTTTCTAAATTATTGTGATAAATAGAGCATTTGCTCCATAGGAGCAAATGCTCTATTTATCACAATGATTTCAAAACTACACAGTTTTAAACTTTTCCTTTACTGTAGTAATGGTCCTTTTCGGTAGAATTATTCACAAAGAGGTTTGGTCTAAACTATTCGAAGAGGGGATATGTTACGGGATAAAAGCAGCAGGACATAAGTGTTATGTGTGAAGACAAACATACATTCCCCGTGTTGAAAGACTTCTGTATCTGGTTAATTAAGTTTGTATTAGGATTTAATCCCTTATTCCATGAACATTCAGGTAAGAAAAAAATATAATGAATGTTAAATAGATTACATGTTAGAATGGCAAAGAATACAATGTTGGCTGTGATTGAAACTGTGGTATCAGATCTGTATATAAAATAACCAAACATAGCTGCCCCGGACCACACGGGCAATAGATTCCCCATATCCTTGATCGGATCTGAAGTAGTAAACGACAACAGTGGATCTAATTTTAACCATTTCCTTCTATAGAGTAGACCCAGATCAGAGGGCCCCTAGGATCCGTCTGATCAGGATCTGCTCTGTTTCTTAATGGAATTTGAAAGATATGTTTCCTTAGTTTCTAAAATGGCTACAATGTTCCACCTTCCATATTTCATTACATGTATAACTATTTTGTACATGAATATTCAGCAGGTACATGTTTTTAAATTTGGACTAAATATAGAACAGGGAAATGATTAAATAACCAAACAGAGCTGACCCCGACCACTCAGTCAATGGAGTGAGTGAGTTGGGTTTTACGGCACTGCGACACCGAATAAGTCATATAGTGCCGATGAATGATGAGATGACATGATCATGAGGGATGCTTTCGGGATGATGATTTCGGCTACTCATTTGCTGCAAATCAGGGCATGGGATCAAAAACACCGACCTGCCTTCATTTTAGTCCTTGGCAGAGGGGATGATCCCTGCCAAATAAACACAACCATCCTGGAAGGTTGGAGGGCTATTATAGTCAATAGATAGTAGTAAATTACTTCACCAGATTTAACTTAAATTGGCGTTATTATTGTCACAGCGGTGTACAAGGGTTATGCCTTGTCATGCTAAGTTCGACCTGACTGTCATTTGCAAACATCTTGGAGTAACCGAGCGTATCAGGATCCATGTTAACCCTTACACTGCGGGACACGAGTCTCTATTGTACTTTGCAAACAGTGTAGACCCAGATGAGATGGCTCCTAAAGAAGCCCTCTCATCAGGGTCTGCGCTGTTTGTTATGTTACATTTTTCCTTAGAAAAATCCCTAAATATTTACCATAAGCTTGACCTGTTTAATTTTGACAATTCAGTGTTGTTAGGGTTAACACTCAGTAAATAGTTTCTCAAAGGCTTCGACGAATCGTAAGACAGTAAAATTGCATTAGATGTTTCTGCAGGACACGGGCTCAGGCCAGTCGCCTTTCAGGGACCGTAACATAATGATAAACGCCCAAATCATACAATAAACATGTCTGTAGCGACCATCTAACATATCTCTAATTATGTTGCTTTAAAACGGATGGCGACATAATCCTTTCATCCGTATAAACGCGTTTTCACCCCTTTAGGAACCGTCTTATCTGGGTCTAGTCTGTTTGCAAATGAAATTTGAAAGATCTGTTTCTTTACCTTCTAAAATAGCTACAATGTTCAGTTCTTAATATTGTATTATAACTATTTGTCAATGAATATTCAGTAGGTTTTGAAATTTGGAATAATCATGGAACAGGGAAAGGGTGAATGCATCGCAAAAGCTATGCAGAAAGCTTCTATAGGAGCTTACTGCATTACTATATTAAGCAACCACATAATTGTTATGCTCATGGACCCTCGTCTATATTCATTATACGGTTGCTATAAGCAGGTTCTACTGTATTCCTAAAGCAATGAAAGTAAACCCTACTTTGAAACTGAAGTAGGTGATATTGTTACAGGTACATTAGCCATACAGAGGATCGATCCTCCAACAAACTATAGCAAACCCGTATAAAGCGATCATCTAACGCTGACCTAAATCAGAGTCTTTAAAAAAAACAGGTAGTAGCTTAACCCCTTACTACGCTGATTTTTTTTTTCAATTGGTCTGATCCAAACTTCAAACATGTCAAGCTTACGGTGAGTATGAATAGCGAAAATAAAGCAATAGTTTACCTTTTTAGCAGTATTCTGACATTAAGAGATTTTTCTAAAGAAAAAGTGAAACATGACAAACAGTGCAGACCCAGATGAGAGGGCTCCTCTAGGAGCCCTCTCATCGGAGTCTACACTGTTTGCAAATGACATAAGTGACTCGTTTTCCACATTGTAATGGTTAATGCAGGGAATAAAATAACATTCGTACTGCATTAAATAACCGTCTGTGTTTAAAATAGTCAATATATATGCATTACGTGGTCGCTTCGGAGAGACTCTACAGTATTCAGTGAAACCCCGCTAATGCGACCACTTAATAAACAGTCACTGGTGTCGTTTAAGGCAGGTGGATGCTTAATGCAGGGCGAAAGTTATGCAGAAAGTTCCTATAGGAGCTTTCTGCATAACTTTCGTCCTGCATTAAGCTACCACCTGCCTCTGTCACCTAGAATTATGCTCTTTTTTGGTGGTCGCATTAGCGGGGTTTTACTGTATATGAGAGGTAAGTGTGGAATATTGAAATCACTTCAATTACAGTATAATTACAAAATAAACCCAAATATAATTGGATCTTAGCCTGTCAACCCAGCGAGGTATAATTTCTGAACATTTAATTACAGCATGTGGATTAACTGAAAGGCTGTATATTACGAATTCACCCTTTTGACCTTTTAAATTATAAGTATTGGAATAAAGGGTCCTGAATGAATTTTCGTAATAAAAGGTAGGTATATGGTTTTGTTTGTATCAATCGATAACCAGAGCGTTTAATAAATATAATAAAGTATCTATTGATTAGCTTACAGTAAAACCTCTCTTAAGCTGCTGCTTCATAAGTGACCGTAGATATCTTCAAAAGTAGGTGGATGCTTAATGCAGGATGAAACTAATGCTGTAAAGCTCCTATAGGAGCTTTTTGTATAACTTTCCGTCTGCATTAAGCTATTACTTGCCTTTAAAACCCAGAATTTGATCTCTTTTTTGTGGTGGCATTAAAAGGGGGCTTACCGTATGTTAATCTTATCCAGATACGTTTAGCTTTTATAACCGAAGATATTATTCTATTTAGTGCAACGAAGTCTACCTTTATCAAATACAGTCACGTCTCGGCAATACGAGTACCCAAAAGAAGTACAGTAAAACCTCTCTAAACCGGACGTTAAATTTAGTATAAATATCGGTCTTGTGGACAGGTGGCAGCTTAATGCAGGGTGAAAGTCATGCAGAAAGCTCCTCTAGGAGCTTTCTGCATGACTTTCACCCTGCATTAAGCAGCCACCTGCATAAAACTATCCAAATTCTTCTCATCTAGAATTCCGGTTTAGAGAGGTTTTACTGTATATTTCAAGTTGTAGCTTAATGCAGAATAAAAATGATACGGAAGGCTAAAGGAGCTTTCTGTATCGCGTTTGTCTTGCATTAAGCAACCATATGCTATTACAGTATCCTACATGTCTATACCATGTGATCGCGCATTAAAATAACGAGACTCTATTGTATGTTCAAAGCAGTAATGGCATGATACAGTAAAACTCGATATGACGAAAATTTAGTAAGTAGGCATTTGTCTTTGTAGGCAGGTGACTGCTTAATGCAAGGTGAAAGGCATGCAGACAGTTCCTAGAACCTCCTAGAGGATATTATGTATGACTTTCACCCTGCATTAAGCTGGCACCTGTGTTAACGATCAATACTGGTATGTATTTGACTGTTCGTAGTAGGGCCTATCGAGTTTTTATTACCCTTTCACTGTTTTATCTTTGTTCAAACTTGCAATACCTGCTGAAAATTCATGGACAAAATAGTTAGATCTATAATAAAGTATGGACGATGGAACATTGAAGCCATTTTAATAAGTAAAGAATCAGGTCTTTCAAATTCCACAAGAAAACAGAGCAGGCCCTGGTCAGACGGTTCCTATAGGGTCTGTCTGGTCTGGATCTACTTTGTTTGCAAATGTCTGACAACACATTTATATGAAAGAAATGAGCATGGAGTACAATGTTTCCCTGCTGAATATTCATGTAATAAATAATGACATCATGAATATTTATGAACTGATTTTTATAATGGCATATGTATACAGGAAGTTTTATGTATTTGTAGACACTTAGACTCCAATGTCGTATGCCATAAATAAACAGGGCAAACCCTGATCACAAGGCAAGCTAAATGTTAGAGAGGTATTCAAACAATACTCTCTTACAATGTAACCCTTTAAAAGAAATAATGACGTCATGAATATTAATAAGATGCATTTCTATGATTTCATGTGAGCACATCTAATTTAGGTGTTGCCTCAACATGTAGAATCATTTAATTATTATTCAATACGCAAACAGAGTATGCATTGGGTCGACTTTTGATAAAAGATAAAAGTTGCGTGTTTAAAGTAAAGCGTTAGACATATAGCTTAAGGCACACGTTGATTGCGTAATGATCAATAAGCAGTCGGTATTCAGCTGTGGTAATATAATACTCATCGTCTTGCGACAACTACTTTTGATCGAGTGTGTTAGGTTTAAACTATTAACACTTAACAAGCTTAGATACAAAATAATGTCTGCTAAAATTTAGATCTACAGTAATTCCTTAATTCCTCTCTATAACGACCACTGAATTACATCAAGTATTTTGTGTTAAAGACAGATGGTTGCTAAAAGCAAGGTGGAAGTAAAGCAGAACGCTCCTATAGGAGCGTTCTGTTTTACTTTCACATTGCTGTAAGGAGCCATCTGCCTTAATATAACAACTAAATAACACAGATTAGTGGCCGTTATAAAGAGGTATTACTGTAGTGCATTTGAGACAACTTCCAATTTGATCAAGGTTTTTGAGAAACTTTTGATCGGGTGTCAAACAATTTTGATCCCGATGAGGCGTCGAATTACTCAACCGAATCCAAGCTGTTTGCAAATGCGAGTCAGGTCTCGAATAGCGCTAGAAGGGTAAATACGTAAATAATAATATTTTGTCTACCCCCACATTACCGTGACGCTTATTGCATGTTTATATCAATGAAAGAACTTGAGTCATAATAGGTGAGGTAATATTTGGCGTCTTATCTGTGTCCTAACTGCTTGCAAATGTGATAGTAATTACTTGCTGCACAAACAGAGTAGATCCAGATCAGAGGGCTCCTATTGGAGTCGTCTGATCAAGGTATGTTCTGTTTGCTTATGCAATTATATTATCGATATGATTCTACAGTTTCTACTATGGCCAAAACTTCCCGTGTGCATGTGTCATCATAACAATAATGACATACAGTAGAACCCCGCTAATGCCACCACTTAATGCGACCACTTAAACAAACATGGCTGTTTTCATAAGCAGGTGGTTGCTTAATGCAGGACGAAAGTTATGCAGAAAGCTCCTATAGGAGCTTTCTGCATAACTTTCGTCCTGCATTAAGCAACCACTTGCCCTTGCCACTGTGAATTATGACCCTTTTTGGTGGTCGCATTAGTGGGGTTTTACTGTATGTGCGAAATGAGTATACTAACTTCCGATGAGTTGGAACTTAGGAGAAATTAACCCATTATATGACAGATATGAAAGTTAACTTCCTTGTAGAGAGGGAAGACCCAGATCAGAGCCTATAGTAGGTCTGTCTGACCTGGGTGTACTTTGGTTGTTTATGAAATAATCTAGATCTGAATTTGCCATGATAAAAATATTCTTGTTCATGATTCCGATTCGTGATAAATATCCATACGTACATGTATTGATTATTTCTTACATGAATATACATTGGGCGATGAATTAAACATAATAGCGTGGATGGATCGCGCTATTATGTTTAATTCATTGCCCAATGAATATTCACTATTATAGCCTCTGATCTGGGTCTTCCCTCTTTACAAGGATGTCAATATCTATATCTCTCAGATAATGGATTAATTTCTCCAAAGTTCCTACAAATCGGAAGTTAGTTTAACCTTTTTGCACATAGGCTATATTTAGAGCCAACCTCTCTGAATAAATCTTCTGAAAAGGAGCATTTGCTAGAAGAAAGAAAACGTTTATCTAGAATAATGTGTTTAATTTAAACCATTGTGACAAATAGAGCACTTTGTCCTATTTAGCAAAATTAATGCTCTAATTTTCACAGTGGTATAAAAATACTTTAATAGGCGTTAATGAGTGTATTGGAATTGATTAACATGTGGCAAAACGACTTTAACCCATTCCCTCTTAGGCTATTTTTGGATTCAACCACTTTAAATAAATGTACCGAAAAGAAGCATTAACTCGAGGAAAGGAAACATTTAGAATTTTGTACTTTGAAACCATTGTGATAAATAGAACATTTACTCATATAGGAGCAAATGCTCTATTGATCACAATGGTTTCAACAGGTGATTTCTACAGAGGCGTAGAAAGGAAAGGGTTTAAGCAGATATTATAAAAGCTATGTTGAAGCAGGCTAAGTATTTAGTCGGCACGTTGGTGTTTGATGAATTTTCATACCGCACAAAGGACCACGGTGTGTATATATCAGTTGTATTGGAAAATATCTACCGTAAACAACATCGTCACAGCATTCGTGACTTCGCTATAGGATTATTCTTCTAATATCAAGGTACATATTTTTTCATCTCACTGTCTCTCTTTCTGTTATATTTGATTGACTGTCTGCTTATCCATAAGTAGATACGTCTGTCCACCAGTCTTTTTTCTGTCTTCTTGGCTGCGAGTTTATAACCCTCGCTAACAGAACGGTATGATATCAGTCTCTATCATTCCCCTCATATAAACGTCTTTCTCGTTCTTGATAACACAGTTGACCCAGATCAGACGGCTACTGATGGAACCGTTTCTTCACGATCTGCTCTTTTTGCTTATAACATATCTGACTATACAGCTTCTATCAATACCAAACAATTATGTGTACATATGCCAAAATAACAATCCAGCTTAAAAATATTCATGGTGTCATTTTTTCTGACATGATTTTTGAACAGGGAATGGGCTAGGACAGATGGCAGCTTAATGAAAGTCGAACTAAATGAATTTCACCTTGCATTAAGCAGACCCATGTTGGAACACTTCGAAGCGTTACCCTATACTGGCAATTCGCATTAGCGAGGCGTTGCTGTATACAGTAAAATCCCGCTAATGCGACCACCTAACAGGGGTATAATTATAGGGGCTAGATGCAGGTGGTAGCTTAATGCAGGACAAAAGTAATGCAGAAACCTCCTAGAGGAGCTTTCTGCATTACGTTTGTCCTGCATTAAGAACCACCGGCTTAAAAAACACCAATGTTTATACATTTTAGTGGTCGCATTAGAGGGGTTCTTCTATATTCACTGTCCAATCGATACACAGTGCGTATCAGTGATACAGTAGAACGTCGATACACAGTGCGTATCAGCGATACAGTAGAACGTCGATGCACAGTGCGTATCAGCGATACAGTAGAACGTCGATACACAGTGCGTATCAGCAATACAGTAGAGCGTCGATACACAGTGCGTATCAGCGATACAGTAGAACGTCGATACACAGTGCGTATCAGCGATACAGTAGAACGTCGATACACAGTGCGTATCAGCGATACAGTAGAATGTCGATACACAGTGCGTATCAGTGATACCAATCGATACATAGTGCGTATCAGTGATACAGTAGAACGTTTCAACAGCGACCAATTAACCCTTTCCTTCATATAAACGCCTTTTCACGCATCTGCAAACATAGTAGATCGAGATCAGCCGTCTGGTCAGGGTCTGCTCTGTTTGCTAATGGAATTTGATATATATGTTTCTTTAGTTTATAAAATATCTACAATGTTCCACCTTCCATATTTCATTATAACTATTTTATCTATGAATATTCAGCAGGTTCTGAAATGTGAAATAACTGGTGTTACAGGGAAAGGGTTAACGGCTGAATATGGGCTTGTGTATATCTTTCAATGTGGGACACGAACATACTGGCATTTGCAAACAGTGTAGACTTAGAGGAGTCCACTGACCAAGATCTCCACTGTTTGTCATTCAGGATCATCTTTCTTCTGAGTGGACTGAGTGGAATAAATGAAGGACCATTCCATTTTGAAGAAATAGCATTTCAATGGTTATTAAAAGCACGTTTCTAATTGATGCTGAACGAAGGTAATGCACATAAATACCTGTGAGAGCTTTATATCAAATTTATATCATATTAGTTTTACAATTTATGCACTGTAGAACTCGTTAGATATATGATTAGAAAGATAGACCTGTGATGCATAAACATACTTCATATCTCATTTATATCAAACTATTTTACTGCAGAAAGCTTTCTAGATGTACGGATTTAAATCTTAGTCCCATGATGTAGACTAGCCATAAACACCTCAGTTAGGTTTTGTAAACAAAAGCAACCAAACCGATGAAATAATCTGCACAGTGTTCTTAGTCTAGTTGTTATGTCTAGACAAACAGTATAGGCAATGATCAACACGACAACTTACTGGTCTTTTTCTACTTTATTTCAATAACCTTGGAAAACACAGCTTTACGTCATTGTAAGCGCTAGTACATTTATTGAACATAGGAGTCATAACCATTTCCCTATTATAAGTTTATTCTAAATTTAAATACCTACTAAATATCCATGGA
The DNA here is from genome assembly GCA_963576725.1 of Azorinus chamasolen. NCBI lineage: Eukaryota > Metazoa > Mollusca > Bivalvia > Cardiida > Solecurtidae > Azorinus > Azorinus chamasolen. Next base: position 11,029,049 of record OY755242.1, read on the forward strand.
CAAAATAGTTATAATCAAATATGGAAGGTGGAGTATTATTTTTCATTTTAGAAAGTAAAGAAACATATATATCAAATTCCATTAGCAAACATAGCAGACCCTGGTCAGACGGCTCCTATAGAAGCCGTATGGTCTTGGTCTACACTGTTTGCCAATGCGTGAAAATGTGTTAATATGCAAATGAAAGGGTTAAAAAGTAAGTGGATGATAGATACACGACAAAAGTAATGCAGACACATCCAATAGGACCTTTAGAACCTTTGTGTGTTACTCTCGGCCTGCATTAAGCTACAACCTGTCTTACAGACCAAGCTTTAAACCTCCCACCAGTAGTCGTTTATTTCAGGTTATACGGTTCTATATAAATCAAATGTAACATTAAAATGTTTCAAAATATTTCATAAACCATTTTCTCACATAATCTAACTGAGTAACCGAATGCCGTAAATCGCGAAAATGCACAAGTGCATTTTGTATGCAAATTAGCAATCGTTAGCCAATCGCATTGCTCATCTAAGCGTTAGCCAATAGTAGAGCTCAGTGTGCGTCGTCCATTGAATTACTACGCTGTTAGTAAGGAATGTTTAGCTATAGCCTGTTTCATTTTATATTGCATTTTAAGGCTAAAGTGATTAAAATGAATATTTCATTGTTTGTATGAAGCTCGTTTACTATTATGAATATGACACGCGCCAAAGCTCATGTCATATTATTATAGTAAACTCGTTTCATAAAAAAACAGTGTGTACTGAACACGCATGTAAGATCCTCTGTATATCTCATTGTGATGTATACATATAACAGTACTTTCTCATTGTACCGTACATGTTAGGATTTTTAATGGAGATTAGTGTCCTTAAAAACATGTGGTTTCTTAAAGCAGGATAAAAGTAATACAGAAAGGCCGTATGGCAGCTTTTGCATAACTTTTATCCTGCATTAAGCCCTCTCAGGGTAAGCGCACATTGGCTGACAGTTACAAACAGCTTGGATCCAGATGAGACACTGAATAACTCGGCATCTCATCAAGATCCAAGAAGTTTGAAAATCTGTCAATAGTTTCTCCAACAGTGAACGAGTCGGAAGTTGTGAAAATTTCATCAATTCAGAGATTGCGCAGACATTATGTTTCCAGCACGAGAAGGGTTGAACTTGAACTACTACTACCCTCTATGTCCCCGAAACAGACATCATAATGGCGGTTAATTTAGAGAGGCTTTACTGTAATAAGCACCGGTCCTATTGATCATAATACATTAGTATTAGACACCGTTTTAACGTACATATGCAGTAGAACCTGTATTAAGCGCCCATCAACAATATGTCTAATTATGAGTCTCTAAGGTATGTGGTAGCTTTATAAAGGTCAAGGGTAATGCAAAAAGGCTCCTGTAGGAGCTATCTGCATTACTTTTGCCCTGTTTTATGCAACTACATCCTCTCTTTTTAAGACCCCTATGCTCAGGAAATTGAATAACCACTTTGGATAGGTTCTACTATACTTGTAATGGAGTCAAGTGTTACATTGACTTATCTACATGAAAACGAAGCAGAAAATGAACGTCAGCCAGTATATGCCACACTAAAACGCGCATCCATCCTCTACTATAGTAGAAATTATATCAATCCATGAACAAACAGAGAAGCAATCAGACAGCTCCTCCTAGGTATACTTTTTTGCATAAGGCATCAAATCAAAATATGTCGAAAATGCGTCGCTTTTATTTAGGTAAAGTGTCAACCCTTTCCCTCATGAATATTTATGTAAGACTTCATGACTTCGTGAATATTCATTTGAATAATTATCAATCTGGCATATGAAAGCATGATCTTTTAGCAATGGCAGAAACTGTAGAATTATATTTTTGTATTATTTCATAAGCAAACTGATATCACAAGGACAATACATACATATTTGCATAATTTAAACACTATACAATAATAATGTATAATTGATAATTCATTTCTGAATGTATTGACATATTGCATTTGTTGTATAATATTCACTTTTACAACACTGTTAACAACATTTTGTCTGTACAGGAAATCCCCTCTTAACCGGAATTCTAGTAGAAAATAATTAAGATAATGTACTGTTTAGGCAGGTGGCTGCTTAATGCAAGGTGAATGTCATACGAAAGCTTTCTGCACGACTTTCATCCTGCATTAAGCTACCACCTGTCTCCAAGACTAAATTGAACGTCTGGTTTAGAGAGGTTTTACTGTAATTAGTATGTGTACAATGCCCTTTGACCAATAACCTTTTGTAATATGTTGTTCTTCCTACAAACACTGTTACTGTTCGTAATATCATTGCAAGATAAGCTCTTGTCAAACAGATTAATGCTAATCAAACTAGCAGGTACATTCATGTTATTCTTTAGGCCCTTTTAACTGTTGTCAAGCTTTCCACATTTAATTGTAATAATTTCACACATTTTATCGTGTGATATAAATGTCTGCAATAGCTGTCTTACTATTTGTCAAGACATGTATAAGAAGATGAAACCAGCTTAGCAATCAGTACAGTATAGATAGGCTGGTTGGACAGAGCACAGTTAAACAACTGTTTGCTATCCAAATTTCATCTTCGCCTTAGTCTGTATATTACAGGTAAGACAGGTTTTCTTACCATGTTCATAATGTGTTTTGTATATTTAATTTTAAATTGCTCTAATTTTACTTTAAGCAAATACTGACAGTTTAATGTTTATTAGCCATGTCATACATTTGAAAGTATTTTAGTAGTGTTCTTAAATGGCGCGCCTCTCATTAGTAAATGAATAATCTTTTAAGCGAACCCATTTAGAACATGTATTAACATACCTATAAAGGTTATGTTAAGAATTTGTAAAGAATTACTTTGGCATTTAATATAATTGATACTGGTCTATTACGTTAATCAGTTGAATATGCTTCATGTACATAACGTACACCTGATTGCTATGCAAGAATAAAATACTGAATTTCATTTTGATCAGTGTATTACAGCCCAGATCACACTCAGACACAGAGCAGCCATGGGTCAAAGGTTATAAAACTTCTGAGTCTGAGACCATTCGCAAGTATCAGATTCTGATGCTTGAGGATGATCTCAGACTCAAGCCAACAGCTTTATAGCCTCTGGCTTGATTGGACTTCTCTTACGGGAAACTGTCCCATCTATGTCTGCTCTGTTTGCAACGGCCTGAAAAGGCGTACCAAGGGAGTAAATGGTTAAATGCCATACAGATACACTGTATTAAAAGTAGTTTATCGATTTCATTCACAAATATGCCTTATGCATTTGCAAAGAGTGCTATCCCAGCTCAGAAAGCTTTAGGAGTCGTCTGGCCATGGTCTTCTCTGTTTGCTTATGAAGTAATACAGTATTTACCATTATAAAATTTCGTCGTTCATAGTGTCATTATAAAAATAAAATTAATTGATATTGATGATGTCAGCATTTTTGTCATGTATATTCATGGAGTAAATGGTTAAAGTAGCATGTACATACATGACTCTAGATATCTCAAGTACAGTAGAACCGGTCCTAAGCGACCGTCACGATGGGGTCTAATTATGGGTTTGTAACGCAGGTTGTGGCTGAATGCAGGTCAAAAGTAATGTTTCAAACTCCCATATGAACATTCTGCATTACTTATGCGCTGTATTAACCATTTCTTCCATAAGCTATTTTAGACACAATCTGTTTGAATGAATCTACCGAAATGAAGCATGTACTAGAGAAAAGGAAAATGTTAGATTTGTGTAGTATTGAAAACATTTTGATAAATAGAGCATTTGCTTATATGGCGCAAATGCTTTATTTAAAACAATGGCTTCAAGAAGTGACTATTACAGAGGCTTAGAAAGGCGTATTTATGGAGGAAAGGGTTAAGTAACGGTTTAAGATTTCTACGTCCAATCAATATAAGGTTGCTTAATACAGATAAGTGCGACCTGGTTGGTACGTTAAACAGTTTAGATCCAGATGAGTAACCGAGTAACTCGACATCTCATGAGAATTCAAGATGTTTGACATTTGGTCAATAGTTACTCAAAGGCTTGAAAAAATTAGAAGTAAATGAACATTACAACAGATCTGTATCTGTATATATATCCGTCGTAGAATCCTATAAGGCTTTTACACGACGGGTGAGAAGAGTCGCCTTTATTTCTGGCGATGATCTCGTAGGGCTGTCTTGAAAGCCTCTACGGAATCAGCATGCACGATGCTGTTCGGTAGTGTATTCCACTGTATCGTAGTGTCTACAAAGAATGAATTCCTGTATTGAGGGGTCTTGCTATTTGGGATCGGTTGTTAAGCATTACTGCTGTAACTACAATCTATGGGGCAAACCCATGGTTACCTTTGCAAACAGATTGGATCCAGATCAGACGCCGATAACATCTTTGATATTATTATTTTTAAAAGAACAAACTTTGGCCATTTTTTAAAATCCTTATATGGGTTAAATAATGTTGTTTATACAGCCTTGCATTCACCTCTCTACACACTGTTACAACAAAGCGAGATACAAAAGTGCATACAACCTTGCATTCACCCCTCTACACACTGTTACAACACATAGAGATACAAAAGTGTATACAGCCTTGCATTCACCCCTCTACACACTATTACAACAAATGGAGATACAAAAGTGTATACATTAGAACCCCTCTAAACCGGAATTCTAGAAGAGAATAATTCTGATACTTGTAGGCAGATGGCTACTTTCTGTATGCCTTTCATCATGCATTAAGCTGCCACCTGTCTCCAAGACCGAAATGTATACAAAATTTAGCATCCAGTTTAGAGGGGTTTACATACATTGAATCCATCTGAAGTGACAAACTTAAAATAGGCATACGTCTGGATCTTAAGTCAGATGGTAGCTTAAGGCAGATTAAAAGTTCTGCAGAAAGCCGCCCCAACAAGAGCTTTGTGCATTAATTTCATCCTGTATTAAGCCGCCACCTGCCTCTAAAGATACCAAAGTCAATGGATCACGTGCTCGCTATATATAAATAGGTGTTCAAATATATCTACATTTCACCCTTTTTATTTCTTAAGTTGAGACTACTAACTCGCTGCAAAGAGTTCTTAAGTACCGACTAACTCGCTGCAAAATTTTGTCGTCCGCAAACTTTGTCGTCTGCTCCAATTTTCGTTTTTATTTTGTTTGAAAAAACAGCTACAGTAACAAAAAGTTTGGATCTGATGAGACGCCGAGTTACTCGGCATCTCATCTGGATACATACTGTTTGCATAGGTAATATCAGATGCCACATTGGTAGCGAAAGGGTTAACGAGGACAGTGTAAGCAGCCTGCTGCTGATTCAGGCCATTCTTCCTGCATTATTTTCGTGCTTGCCTGGCGTTTAAAGCAGATCCCTTCTTTCTATATATACTGACTCAAACGTGTCTTACCCCTGTGATTTAAAGGGCTAAATGTATAGACTATATTTTCCCGTGATTGTGTGTCATAAAAGGTCACCAGGGACTTGCACTGGTTATCAACAACTTGAAAGGTTATCAAGGACTTGTAAAAGTTATCAATTTCTTGCATAGGTTATGAAGGACATGCAACAAAGAGTTGTAAAAGTTACCAAGGACTTGCGAAGATTTATATAACAATTTATCTCATAAATATTCAGGATATGATTATTTCTTACATAAATATTCATTTAGAGAGAGGTTAGGTTAACTGGTAGTTTATTACAGGACAAACGTGATGTATAAGGCTCCCGTAGGAGTTTTTCTGCATTACGTTCTTCAGTTTCATTACTTTCTAAATGGCTACAGTGTTCCAACTTCCATATTTCATTATAACTATTCTGTCCATGAATATGGAGAAGATATCATCAAAATTTGGATTAAACATAGAACAGGAAAAGTGTTAAGTAAACATATGATTACATTGATGTTTATGTATTTCATGTTTGCTTTATAGAGTTTGCACTGTACATGTCATGCTATATTGTAATGTATACGTCTCTGTCTATATGTATACCATTGACGGTGTAGTGAAAGAGGTTCAAAAAGTCAGGTCAAGCATACTGGCTAAATATTCCATTAATCATTGTTGAGAATACCCAGGGTTATTGTAATTGCTGTAACGTATACCTACATGCATGTTTAATTAGACATGGTCCTTCAGTACCCGAATGAACATAATTTAATATCTCCTTAAACCGACCATTAAAACGAAGTCTAATTATTTTTTAACGCAGGTCTTTGTTTAACCCATTTCCTCATATTGACGACTTTTGACAACTCTGTAAAAGTCAGTTTGTGAAACCATTGTGATAAATTGAGCAAATGCTCTATTTATCACATTGGTTTCAATCTACAAAATACTAAAAACTTTCCTTTTCTCTAGTTAATGCTCCTTTTCGGTAGATTTATACAAAGAGGTTGTATCTAAAAATAGCTTATGAGGACATTACAAGAGCTCTCTGCACCAGTTTCGTTCCACATTATGCAGCATAACCTCTCTAAAACGACCACCCAAAGGAAAAATAACTCTGGGTCTTAAAGCCGCATGGTGGCTCAATATGGGACAAACATTACCCCCGTCCTTCATTAAACAACCACGTTTTTTTGTAGAGATCATTGTCCATGTATTGAGCGTACGCTTTAGTGAAGTTTTAATGTGTTTCATTCCACACAGAGCTAAGCAGCAACCTGTTTTGAAGATTTGCATTATTTCAGTTATCCCTTGTTAAGGCGACCACCTAAAAAAGGGTTAATCCTGTGTCTAAAGCAAACGTGTAGCTTAACGCAAGGCGAAAATTATTCAGAAAGCTTTTTGCATATCATTCGTTATGCATTAAGCTATCATTTGCTTTTATTATTCCTATAGGAGCCATCTGATCAAAGTTTGTTCTGTTTTATTACGGTATAATACTGATTCTCATTCAACAGGTTCCGGCTGGGCCAAATTCTATTTTAAAATAGTCACTATAAAGATGTTCTAGTGTAACGTGGTTTGTGTCCGTGTCTTGTTAGGATATCACCTGTCCTCTGATATATTGGTCGTATGTGACATGTAACATTTTGTCTCGTCTTGGTGTCCACTGTCCTATATGCTGATCGTATTTGACATGCAACTGTCTGTTCCGTTATGATCTAACATGTCCTATATGCTGTTCGTATTTGACATATAATTATAATTTGTCTGATATGCTGACATATAACTTTCTGTCCCGTTATGATTTAACTTGACAGATGTGCTTGTCGCATTTTACATATAACTTTCTGTCCCGTTATGATTTAACTTGACCGATGTTTTGGTCGCATTTCGTATAAAACTTTCTGCCCCGTTAAGATTGGACTTTACCGATGTGCTGGTCGCATTTTGCATAATGCGTTCTGTCCCGTTATGAGTTAACTTGACCGATGTGCGGGTCGAATTTTGCATATAACTTTTTGTCCCGTTATGATATAACTTTTCTGGTGTGCTGGTCGTATTTGACATGCGACTTTCCGTCACGTTATGATCTAACTTGTCCGGTGTGCTAGTCGATATATTTGAAATGAGGAGTTTAGTATTTGGGTACTAACCTTTATACTCTATACAGTAGAACCTTCATAAAGCAATTACTAGATACGTACATATTGTTTAACCTATGACTTGTAACACATGTCACCATAATAAATAATTTACTTACTTACTTACTTACTTACGTTATGGTGTCTTTCAAAGCAGATGGTGACTCAATTCCTTGTCTGGTAATGGCTCATTTCACGCATTTGCCAACAGAGTAGACCCAGATAAGACTTATCCTGAAGGAACTGTCTGATCAGGGTCTGCCCCATTTGCTTAAGTTAATGTTTGTAACTGTGACTATGAGCTTTTATACAAAACTGAAGAACACTAAAACTGAAATATTTAGTATACCACACAGTTTGCAGATGATAGAATTTTGCAGCGAAATAGTTAATTTGATATAATATAGAACTAATTCTATGGTTTATACAAAGGCCAAACTTTCAAGTGTTCGCATTCAATAATGAAAAACCATCTAGTCATTATTCATGAAGTCGTTATGTCTGAAATAGATATTTCATTAGACATTGGAATACATTTTCCAAGGTATCTATTATGCAAGTCGTGACAGTAATATATCTCTGCATAATGATCCTCGTGAGAAATGCATTTTGCATGGCATTTTCCCAATAATATGCATTAGAAACTCTACAAGGAGACGACTTAATGATTTGCAATTTGGTGTATTTAACCCTTTCTGTCATATAAACGCCTTTTCACCAATATGCAAACAGAGTAGATCCAGATCAGACGGCTCTTATAGGAGTCGTCTGATCCGGGTCTGCTCTGTTTGCGTGTGATAATATATGTATATGATGTCATTAATGAAACTGTCGTCTGCTACAATTTTCTTATTTTTCTTCCGTTTTGTTTCAAGAAACAACCATAGTAACAAAAAGTTAAGATCCGGATGAGACGCTGAGTCACTCGGCGTCTCATTTGGATCGAAACTGTTTACATAGGTAGTCACAGATGCGACATTGGCAGCGAAAATACTTTAACGCCTGTAAACATTGTCGTTCAAGATCAGAAAGCTCTTGTAGGAGTTGGTTGATCAATACCTCCTATGTTTGCTTATAGAAAAATATAGATAATATTTTACAGTTTCTGTCATGGGCAAACGTCTCTTGTTTCTATAATTTTCAGCTTTGTAATAGTCATGCTGTCAGTATGTCTTACATTGATATATTCAATAGGTAAAATATAAATGAAGAATGAAATGTTTACATAAAGCTCACTACATTCACTGGAGCTACTGCTTAAGTATCGTACTGCATTGAGCTACAACCTGCCGTAATCATGCCCCCCCCATGAATATTTATGTACGAAATAATTACATCATAAAACTAATTACATGTAGATAGAGTTTTTGTAACGACATTTAAACACCGAAATGTTTGGTCATCTTTATTATATGATAAATAAACAGCGCAAGGGCCGTCTGAACTGGGTCTACTCTGTTTGCAAAGGCATTAAAGACGTGTATATTATATGAAGTTAACGATACAAGATCTGCAAACTTTTTCGCCTGCTGCAATTTTCATCGGGTTTTTTTCTTCATTTAAATTCTCAAAAACAGTCACAGTAATACTCAGTTCTGATCCTGATGAGAAGATGAGTTACTCAACGTCTCATCTGGATCCAAACACGTTAATCACCAATCCCACATTGCCAGCGACAGAGTTAATGCGCTACGGTTTGGAGCTCTTGCGTTGCAAACGGTGAATCCTGTGTACGTCGTTCATGTACGGTATCTAAAGTTGGCCTCTTTTATCTTATATTAGTTGGGTCGCTGTGCCATAGCTATGGCTGTTATATTTTGTTTCTCAAGCTGAAAATAATCGTTTCTAGTTAATATTTACCATCGTTTGAGGAATAAGGTTTTAATCACTTTGTGATTAATCCTTACCCTATGCCATGACCATGGAAGAAACTGGACATTCGTATCTGTATTGTTTCATAAAGACACAGAGTATACCGTGGTCAGATGGCTCCTACAGAAGCCGTCTGCTCTAGGTCTACTCTGTTTGTAAAGTTGTTTAAAGGCGATTCTATGGGTTAAAGGTTTAACAAATAAAATAATCTAGACCATCAAATGTGGCTAGCAATCATGTCAATCTAAATTAATTGGACGTCAAACCCTCGTGGCAACTGAGTTCTACTATCTGCAAATCATGCAAATACTTTCAATAGTAAAAGCTCGTTTGATTTATTATCAAATCTAATGTCAGATTGTCAAACAGTATGAATAGGGATGAGATGCCAATGTGTTCAGCATTCCACTTATCGCTGCTATAACCGAACCCATGGTAACCTTTGCAAACTGTTTGGAGATGCGTGTAGTAATTAACGAAATGTATATTTGAGAAAATATCCGCACTCTGAGACAAAGGCAGTTATGGCATCGCAGACAGTGTACATCAAACTCATCAGTTATGAGGAATCTGATCACGAGTTACACACACATATATATATATATATATATATATATATAGAGAGAGAGAGAGAGAGAGATAGAGAGAGAACAAATACCATCAGATTATGGCGACAGACAAACAGTACAGACCATGTCCAGACTGGTCTCGGTGTACACTGTTTGCATTGTTCTGGATATATTTATTGATAGAAATGAAAACATAAATCTGTTTCATACCTGAAGAAGACGGTAGTTCAGCAGACGAATTTATTTAGCAGCGAAGGTGTTTCAACGGTTTGCACCAATTCAGACGCAGAGTTGACAGAGGTGACAATCATCCTGTAGGATTGACACAAGTCCACCATGTCCATGCCATAAACATTTACTTCACAAATATGCCTTTTTACACCTTTAGACCCAGCTCAGACGACCCCAGTAGGTGCCGTCTGGTCTGGGTATGCTCTGTTTGCTTATGAAATACTATAGGTAAGATTCAACAGTTATGCCGTGGCCTGTGTTCATGTGCCATTTGAGAAATTAATCTAATTGATATTCATGATGTCACTATAAAGTGTTATTTAAATAAAAAGACTACTACCAAGTGATGCATATGTACATGTACATTCCTGGTTTTGCTGCATACTGACAACAGTCCGTCATGCACAGTATATAATTGAACCCAATCCGCTTACTACTGTTTTATTTAACATTCTCTGCTATGAAAAAAATAAAGCCCCCTAAATTGGGATCCGGTGCAATTTTGACTACTTCCAATTGGAATAAAAACGTTTAGAAAGTACTGATAGAGTGTCATACAGCTTGGTCCCTGATTAGAGGAAGAGTTACTGTTCGCAAGTGTGAATCAAGTCGCGAATATCGGGATAAGGGCTAGTAGTACATGTAGTAGTAAATTAGTTATTATAGAGACATGTGTTTGGTTTTTAGATATCAACATCATTTTAGAAATTTTGGCAGAGGTTTATTAGAGGACAATTTCTGTCAAGAATCATTCAAATCTGACCCCTGGGTTTGGAGAAGATTTTTACTGTTGCCATAGCAACCAGAGTTCTTTATGGATCTGGATTGTTTTAGCAATTATGATAGAGCGCAATACCAAGATCAGTTATGTGAAGTTTGGTTACATTCTATCATGTGGTATCAGATGAGATGTCGTTTAAAGCAGTTGCCGACGGACAGGTGGACAGACAGACGGATGGACGGACTTTTTCTATTCAACTGTAAATTACAACATCAGCCTGACAACTGCAATACATTTCATGCCATAATGTCCCGTAAAATTGCACAGAAAAACAAGTTCGCAATGTTAACGGAACAGTTACGTACTGGCCCTTAAAGTAGAACCTGTCTTAAACGACCATTACTTTATTGAACATAGGAGTCTTAAAAAGCAGGTGTATGCTTAATGCAGGGCAAAAGTAATGCAGAATGTTCCTATATGAGCTTTCTGCATTAGTTTTGACCTGTATTAGGCTACCATCTGCCTTATAGGTCCATAGTTACACTTCGTTTAGAGGATCGATTAAGACAGGTTCTACTGTACTTATATTTACCTGGAAATATCTGCAACCGAGAGAAAAAAATAAAAACAGTATCGCTTTACATGAAAACTGATTTCAGAGTTAAACAGACAATTCACCTCTGTAAATGCAACAGAGCAATGCGGAAAACTTGACCAGCCTTGTGTCGTATTTCACATCACAATTGTAAAGAATCACCCTCTAGAAACACGACAATTATACTGATGCCGGTATTTGCACACCTAGAAATAATAAGACGACACTTAAAGACGACGCATATATTTAAAATTGTATCAATATGACAAAATGCGTCTTTTTTCATTTCAAGCGCGTGTGAGACGTTCTACAGATGTTTTGATCATATCATTCATGTGACCGCTTCAATGCTGTAAAATGCTCATATCCTCCTCCTGTTTCGGTAATGGTTTTAAAATATTTAGTTGACCTTTCTTGCGCAAATATATCGGGATGTTTCGGATCACTTTCATAATGATAAGCGTGAGCTTTCAATGGGCACTATTTTAAACCGCTTAACTCCTCATTAGCAATTTACCTAGAATTACAGACACCGGGCAGGGGCGGATCGGCAGTTTTGGTTCAAATAGTAGTTAAGTGGTATTTTGCTGTATTGAAAATATGCGATTGGACACATAGGTCTGCCTATGGTGCATTAATGCACAGAAATATTAAATAGGACGTGGCATTGGAGCAATTGCTGAATCCGATGTGCGGTACTAAAGACTGGCTTCCGTCAGTCAAAAGATGGAAGGTTGTAGCCATTTTAGAAACTGAAGAAACAGAACTATAACATTCCGTCAGCAAACATAGCAGATACTGATCAGAGAGCTCCTATAGGAGCCGTCTGATATGGGTCTTCTCTGTATGCAAATGAGTGAAAATGTGTTTATATGACGTAAAGGGTTAATTATTGTAAGGGATCGGGAGCAACTGTGACGACATTCAAGCCCTTCAAACTTGTCCCTGACATAGTCACCTTTGCAATACAGACCCAGAGCAGGCAGAACCCTGTAAAACCGTCAGACCAGGCTATGTTCCGTTTGCTTATGGAATTATGCAAATCAAGCATTTATGTGTTCATATTCCATTATAAATAAACCAGCTAATACATTCTAATGATGCCGTTACTTCTAGCATGAGTATCCATGGGATCAAGGGTTAAATACGGCAAGGTAGAGAGAAAAATGTTGGGTTAAAATACCAAAATATTTACATAGTAAATGGTGTAAGTTGTATACATGTATTTATTATATACTCTGTCGTGTGGGCATGCCGAAGCAGTGTGTCGTAAATCGCAGAAATGCACCGGTGCATTTTTTATGCAAATTGGCAGTTTGAACCCTGTTGTATTACGCTATAAACAATGGCTGAACAGCCGTAAGATATAGTGCTTTCTATAGCACTGTTTAAGCGTTATGTGATAAATTGAATCTTACATTCATGTTCATTACAAATTGTGTTCATGAAACTCGTTTACTATAATGCATATAAAACTTGCTAATGCTGGTGACATATTATTATAGTAAAATCGTTTCATAAGAACAATTTGTAATGAACACTCATGTAAGATCCTCTTTATACAGTATCGCCTGTTGATAGTGAACTACTAATGAATAAAACATGGAGGTCTATAATAGTAGGCGGTTTGCCTTCTGGAGTTTTCTGTATTACATGTACTTTCCTTCTGCATTAAGAAGCCACCTGTCCGAGAGACCCACAATTAGATATCTTTTGGTTAGTTTATTGTAATGCATGTCTTATAAATTAATGATGTGTTCTTCATTTATTTTTAGCATCGACTCGGGCTTCTATAGATGGGGACGACAGTCAAACATATTACAGTGTTATTTTGGGCACTCGGTGCATGCGCATTTGCTCAGTTTATGAATGCGGACAAGCACACGAACATGTAAGTAAAGTATTGCAAACTCTGTTGTCCCGAAAGTTGGACTATTTCGATAATATCATAACCATTATCTCACTGCGAAACAAATACAGTAAAACAAATACATGTATGTCTGGGTGCTTCCGTGGCCAAGTGGTTCGAATGGCAATCGCTTAGTCCCTTACCGCTGCGAGTTCGAATCCCGGTCTTGTCATTTGTATTTTCATGTCAGGAAGCCTTCCAGCTGGCATGCGGTAGGTCGGTGGTTCTACCCGGACGTTCTTCTATACACGAAACAATGCAATTTGTTCAATGCACAGACGAGCCTCTGGGGTATTCTGCCACCTGTAATCAGCTGGACGTTGTGTTATGAAATACTGTATAAACGACGTAAAACCCGATAGAAACCAAACTAAATTGTATGTCTGCTAATATATGGATCTGATGCAATAATGGCTACTTTTGAATCGATAAAACTTTGGATTAACCATTGACTGGATTTGCAAACAGCTTGGACCCCGATGAGACGCCGAGTTACTCGGCATCTCATATAGATCCAAGCTGTTTGCAAATGTAAATCAGGTCCAGCAGACGAGCTGTACAGATACAAATATATATCCCTTCTACTAGAATTGTCTGCAGTTCTAAACAAACAAGCTCCCTTCCCCTCTCGTTCTATTTATAACTAAATAAAGGTATAAACGTTCGTGTACATACATTGTTTAAATGCGTGGTGTTTTCTATATGTCATAGAACTGTGGTAGTCTCTTATAATTATTTTTAAAATGGCTGTGTACTTAATTCTACTATGTTTTGTAAAGATGTTCATTTATTATGTACACAGATGGGGCTCAAATAAAGAGCAGGTCGTATGTGTTTGTGTGAGCGCTCATTTCATTTGTTACTTTCGAGTGTCATTTCCAAATGTCCTGCATGTCCTCTATTCTATTTTTTAATTCAGTTAACTCTTCTAGGCTAATGCAAATTATGTTTTGAATGGAATTTTCAAACAGTCTGGATTCGAATGTGACCCCGAGTAGATCGGCATTCCATCAGGATCCAAGCTGTTTAACTCTTCGCTTGCTATTCGCGTCAATATACCTACCTGTAAATAGTGAAGGCCCAGATGAGATAGCTCCTTCAGGAGCTGTCTCATCAGGGTCAGCACTATTTACAAGTTGATTGTGCAGCCAGTGCACTCCACAGCAGTGATTACACAACGAAATACATGTACACAGGGGAGATATATGTAATTATACAACAAGGCATGGGTGAAGAAGGAGAAATGTATTTTAAAATTCAGCAAGAGAAGGTTTAACACTCGGTCAATGGTTTTTGGACACTTGACGGTAGTCAAAGTTGCACCAGATTTAAATTAATTCAGTACATACAGTACATCATTTTACAGCCAGATGATGGTTGAAACACTGTTTCATAATGTGACCTGTTTATCCGTGCAATCTCAAAAAATAGATAAAGCAAGCAGTATAGACACAGGTGAGATAACAAATAATGACATCATGCATATTTATTATTTAGTTTAGTTTAGTATAAACTTTTAAAAGGAGTGTTTTGCTTTGACAAAAACTATATAATCAGATCTTTATCATGCCAAAGGCAAACAGAGCAGACCCTGATCCGACCGCTCCTATAGGAACCGTCTGATTTGGGTCTGCTTTGTATGTTTGCAAATGCGTAAACATGCGTCTAAATGTAAGGAATGGTTAAACATTCAGATGAGATCCAAACAGTTTGCATATGTTATTATATATTTCGCCACTGTAGGGCTGGCTCAACAGGGTCTGCTCTTGTTGGTTATATCATCACACTGATTTAACCTTTACGGTACGGGACACGAGTCACTTATGTCCTTTGCAAACAGTGTAGACCCAGGAGCCCTCTAACCAGGGTCTGCACTGTTTGTCTTGTTGCACTTTTCTTTCGAAACATTCCTAAATATTCATCATAAGCTTGACCTGTTTGAATTTTGGAATAGTCCATTTTAAAATTCAGCAATGTAAGGGTTAATGTTGCATCATATGCCGTAACTATTACTTACAATGTTCATTTTTTTTATTCTTCTTTGCACGAAACAATACAATTTGTTCCATGCACAGAAGAAATTCTGGGGTCTTCCTCCACCTGCGATTAACTGGACGTCGTGATATGACTGAAATGCTGTTGAAACGACGTAAAACCCGATGAAAACCAAACCAAAACAATCATATTTAATTATTCATTATTATTAACATGAATATTTAAGATGTAAAGGTTTGACAGGCACCTGTCAGTTTGTGTAGAGAACCTGTTGTTTACACAAAGTCTGCCAAAACGTAACTCTATCAGTACTTAATATCTAAAGTGGAATGGGCCTTCAGTATTTAAGAGCAGAGTCAACTCAGAATAACGCGATTGAATGTCCTAAATGATAGTTAATGACAAACAGTTTCTTATGAAACCCACTCCCCACTCCCCCCCCCCCCCCCACACACACACACACTGACACACTGATATGGATCTGCACTGTTTCCAAATGTATCGGTTTACTCGTTTCCCGAATTCAAATGGTTAAACGGCGTTACTCAGCAGTAAGTTTAGTTAGGTCTGCAATGAATGCAACACCAAATAGCTTTTCATGTGTTTATGCCTCATTTGACACCCCGAATTAATGCACATTAAAATGTCAAGGAAAATGAAATATGATAACGCGGTGTTTTGCTTACCATTTTTTTGTTGGTTCGAGACCTCTCTTACTGTGTGTTTATATAATTACATCGCGTTGTTCATTGTTAATTGAAGCATAAAAGGCATTTGAAATTCGAATGCAGTGTTCTATTCACAGCTGATATAGGGCTATTAACTCATTCGCTGCCAATGTCGCTATGCAAGTACTTATTACGTAAACAGTTTGGATCAAGATGAGACGCCAAGTAACTCGGCGTCTCATCGGGATCAAAACTGTTTATTTTTGTGACTAGGTGTTGAAACGAAAAATTAGAATTGTAGCAGACGACATTGTTTGCAGACGACAAAGTTTGGCAGAGAAAGAGTTAGCTGCAATCATTTGTTTGAGCAAACATAGCGGATCGCATAATTAAACGAATCAAATTCATATAATACTGCATAAAAAGTGTAGCAAAAGTAATACATATACACTTCAGTCTGCTGGCTATTCGGTAGCGTTATCTAGACATACAAACCTTATATACAGTAAAATATTCTCTACATCGGACTTTTAATACGAAATTATTTTTTTAACAGATCTAGCAAATTACTTTAGCAAACAGAGCAGACCCTGATATGGGTCAGCTCTGTTTGCAAATGCGTAAAACTGCATTTATATGAAGGAAATGGTTAACCCTAAGTTTGCTAAAACCCTGACTTGTTTAACCCTTTCGCTGCCATACTCTGTTGTCTGCTAACTATGTCGTCTGCTAAAAAATTTCATTCTTTTGATTTTCATCATTTTTGTCTCAAAAACATAGTAACAGTAACAAACAGTTTGGATCCAAACTGTTTGCATAGGTAATTACAGATCCGGCATTGGCAGCCAAAGGGTCAAGCAAATGGCTGTTTAACAAATTCGCTGATGAACATTTATGCATGGATAGATCACTTCATACATATTTCATTAATTCATTTTCTAAACTTTGAAAAAAGGATTTATATCATTTTATAAGCCAACAGAGCAGACCCTGATCAGACGGCTCCTATAGGAGCCGTCTGATATGGGTCTACTCTGTTTGCAAAAGCGTGAAAAGATCTCTCCATTGTTTACCTAATGCTTTTTTTCGGAAGTGGTCGGAGAGACGAGATTAGCGCGAACAGATACGAAAGCAAAACCCGACCCGAATAAACCTGAAACCTCGGAGAATAAAATCGGGATCGTCGATATCAAACATGATGGTGTTTTGTCATTTTCAACGTTTATTCAATGGGTTTTCTTGCGATAAACTACTTTTCAGCATATTAAACATGTGAGTTTTGTATATTTTCGGTATTTTTGAAACGTTTCGAATGTAGGGACTTCCTCTTTAAGGGCTAAAGATGTACTGTGTACTCATATTTTGCACTCGTTAACTTTTGTTAAAATTGAAATTAAAAAGTTATGCTTGGAACAGTATTAGATGCTCATACCTGATTTTAGACTATATTAATATTGACCGAATGCTATAAAATATGCATTTTGTAAGTTTTGAAGACGAACATTTCATTTATTTTTCAGTTGAACTATATTTACTTTCTTTTTTTTCGAAGATATTCTACGTATTTCTTTTAATTTCGGGACCCAAGTGGAAATAAGTCCTAGGACTTTTCTGGGCTTTTCCAGCATCGACATACCCTTTCAGGTCATGATCAAAGTCAGCTTAGATCTATTTTGTATCATCATCATCATCATCATCATCATCATCATCATCATCATCATCATCATCATCATCATCATCATCATCATTATCATCATCATCATCATCATTTTTAACATATTATACCATCTTATTGAGTCAAACTACACTACTGTAATATTACAATGAAACTGATTAAAAATTGATTCTATGTAACATTTAAATATTTATATGGAAATCATTACAATTTTGACTGTACCATATTTTTAAATATGTCATTTTACGAAAATTGTATGCAAATTCAGATGTTAAATAAATCTATCTATCTGTTTTTCAGATCCACGTTACTCGACAGTCTCTTGGATGGCTACGACAGACGATTTCCTCCTAGACACGGAAATTGTAAGTAAATCGAACTTATTGTATACCTGTATACGCGAATCATGAACATTGACCAGGAATATGATTTTGCTTTGTAACCAGTTAAACGGATCAATGAAATTGCCTCTTACGAACTGTTTCTTACTCTACTGACACGAGGAAATACAGCAAAAAATAATACATTGCACCTTGACATTAAAACACTTTTTATTTAGATGAATCATCCGACTATACATGAATAATCCCATTCCTTGTAAAACTTATCTAACTTTTTAACTGAAAAAGATGCCGTTTAAAGCCTTGCAAAAAGAGTAGACCCAGATCAGGCGACTCTTGTCGGGGCCGTCTGATCTGGATCTACTATGTTTGCTTATCAAGCAATGAAGAACTACTTCTTCAGTAGTGTCACGGTCACATGTACACAATGCTGTCATAGCAAAACCACTTAGTATTTCTTACATAAATATTCACCAAGACTTAGTATTTCTTACATAAATATTCACCAAGAATAGGGTTAAAACATACGATGCAAACTCTTTTTAGTTTTCACTTTATATAACCTTTAAAGTCGATTGTTTATCTCTTTAGATGATATTTACAGTCGATTGTTTATCGAAGTAAAAGGTCTCATATGTGTTCTATCTGTCTTTAACCCTTCGCTTGCTATTTACGTCAATATACCTACCTGTAAATAGTGAAGACCCTGATGAGACAGCCCCTGCAGGAGCTGTCTCATTAGGGTCTGCACTATTTACAAGTTGATTATGCAACCAATGCACTCCACAGCAGTGATTGCACAGCGATATTCTTGTACACAGTGAAGATATATGTAATTATACAACAGAACATGGGTAAAGACGGAGAAATGTATTTCTGTACATGTAACGGGTTAATTGTTGTTTGGTTGTAAATGATCACGAAGTACATGTACCACATTGTATAAGATTTAACTACAAATGTATTTCAGATCAGACTTAGCATAGTTAGCAGTATCTATCTATCTGATCTGAGTCTACAATGTTTTCAAATGCGTTAAAAGGTGTATATAAAGGGATAAATAAACGTTAAACCAACATGGTATATATGAAATAGTTCCATGTACTTCACGGTCCGCCCAAACCTTTGGTCATTAGGATGCATAAAATGCATTCATTATGCAGATCTGGTGCAAATTATGGTAAAATATTCAGATCAATCTGTTGCACATCAATGTGGGATTAACTTGTACCAACCACCTGTCTCATCCCAATAATGATTCAACTTGTAACCCTTAGAATGCTGAATTTACAAGTATATTTCTCCTTCTTTACCCATGCCATTTTGTATAATTACATATATCTTCACTGTGTACAAGTATTGCGCTGTGCAATCCCTGCTGTGGAGTGCACTGGCTGCACAATCAACTTGTAAATAGTGCAGACCCTGATGAGACAGGAGCTGTCTCATCTGGGTCTTCACTATTTACAGGTATATTGACGTGAATAGCAAGCGAATGGTTAACCTTTAGAATGCTGAATTTACAAACGTGGATCATCTATCAGCGTATAGCGTTATCGTCCATTCAATGTTAAAGCCTGTGATTGACTGAAATATATGGAATGACAAACAGTGAATATATTGATCACAGGGCTCTTGAAGAGCCCCCTAAACTGAATCTACACTGTTTGGAAAGTCAGGTACATGTAGTCTCATTTCCCCCATTCAAAGGTTTTATTCCGAACATGGAACATGCATGTTTTCCGTACAAGGTAACACCCTGCAAATTACAATGATACAATTACAATTACAAAGTACAATGATATGGGCATAATCATCTTCAAGACTAGTCGTGATAGTTATAGTTATCTGAGCCGTCTGATTTTGGTTTGATCTGTTTCCTTATGGAATTATATAGATCTGGTTCTACCAAATATTTCCTTGTTGATATGTCATATTAAGCTAATAAAAATCATGCATACAATATTTCCTACACGTGTGTTCGTTGAGAATCTTTCTGTAAGTGATTGCTCATAAGAACTACATGCATGTCTGTAAGTAACTCGTTTTAATACAGTTCATGACTAGTGATATAATACTTGGTTGTGTCATTTTAAGAAGACTATACCGTAAAGTACCTTTGTGAATCAATAATAACCATTTGTATTGTCAATCGTAATGTCTAGTTCTATAACAAATATATACATTATTGCCATATCGCAAACACATATGGAACCAATCGGAAGATCTCGGTGAACCAATCGGAAGATCTCGGTGAACCAATCGGAAGATCTCGGTGAACGAGCTGGAATATCACCGAGTACTTACTATTCTTACAAAACTAAATTCCACAAGAATGTTGTCGCGGGTGAATAAAATTAGCTTCATCGAAACTGTTACATCAAACGTTTCCATTCCTTCCTACATTTCGTTAACAACGCTGCAGGTGTCGCGTTTGTGATTACCTATGCAAACGGTTTGGATCCAGATGGAATGCCGAGTAACCCGGTGTCTCACCAGGATCCAATCTGTTTGTTACTGTGACCTTGTTTTTTAAAAAAACTGTATGAAGACGATACAATTGGGCAGCGAGAGAGTTAATGAACCAATAATTTTATTCCATGTTTATAGACATTACACATTGCTTTAAAACACGTTTTATTTGTAATTTTTATGAACTGTTTTCAGTATTTTCGTATATAGATCCGTAAATCTTTCTATGGGACATTAAGCTAAGCTGTTTCTACGGAAAAACATCGATAACACGTAAATAAATATATGAATAGATCTATTCCAACCCATTAACCTGTCATAATCTCTACACGTAAAGCCGTGTATGACGTCTAGTTTATGATAAATAAACCGTTTACATGTAGACTTACAGACGAGTGTATACTTTGAAATCGACGATTTTGTACTTGTAGTTGGACATTAAGCATATTCTCACACACATTTCCTTAGTTCCTAAATAGCCACCAGAATGATAAAACATGGAAACCAAACAAACACGTTTCCTTGGTTCCCACATGGCTACATATAATGATATGACCTGGAAAGACCATAGAGAAGACATAGATAAGCACATTTGTGTTGATCCCGAATGGCTACCAGAATGGTAGAGACTGAAAACCAAACAAACGTTGTTCCCGAATAGCTGTCATAATGATAAAGTTTGAAAGCCAAAATTAAATCGATAGAAGTTACTAAAAGAGTAGAGCAAGGAAACCAGAAAAGCACGTTTGCTTGGTTCCCGGATTGCAACCACAGAAATGCAGCCTGAAAAACAAGACGGGTGTGTTTGTTTGGTTCCTGAATGACTACCAAGTGAATAGAACCTGCAAACCAGACAAATATATTTATTCAGTTCCTGAATATATTTTATATTTTTACTTTTATAATGACACCTAAACGAGGGAATGTTTGGTCACAATAGATACGTTTTAATTTGTTCAGCATAGTTTTAAAATACAATAAATAGACCCTGGTCCTCCAGCGCCTACAGGAGCTGTTTATGGGGTCTCAAGTCTAAACGGCGTGTCTATGGGGTAAATATTTAAATGCACGTATTTCACATCTGCAGCAGAAATGACCATAATACAATGCCCCCAATTTGCCAACGAACAGAACTGAACATTAGAGTCCCCCGGTTAAGCTGTCCTATATTGCGACCTGTGTGTGAAACTTCATTCAACAGATGTGTATTCCTTTTGATACTGCCACTTTCATATTTGTTAATTAATATTTTCAAATAACAAAATGTGGAATAACCCACGAGTATTTAATTATAGAACCCACTCAGTGCGAAATGCTCAAAATCACTCGAGCATTTCTAAAGGCAAGCAGTGCAGATTCTGATCAGAGGAACCCTCTGATCTGCGGCTACACTATTTGCAAAAGACAGTTAACGTGTGTCCCGGTTTCAAAGGGTTACAGAACGCAAGGGGATTCGTTACATTGGTTATTTAGACGTTTCGTGTTATTTTTTTTCAGTTAGCGGGGATCACCAAGTTGGTATTCACATCAATATTTACATCAACTCTATGTTCTCTGTCAGCGAGGCAAACATGGTATGTATCCATTGCTGTTGTGTCTGTTACATTTTTAAACCTTACCCCGTTGTAAAAAAAATAGTTACTGCTGATATTTGGATACTACCTATTTTCGATTGAGTTTTGAAAATGTATTGACCGAGTTTAACCCTTTCCTTCATATACGCCCTTTTACGCATCTACCAACAGAGTAGACGCAGGTCAGACGGCTACTACACAGGTGCGGATCCAGGATTTCAAATTAGTGTGTGTGTGTGGGGGGGGGGGAGGGCGTAGAAGTTTTTTTGAAGTGTGTAGGGGGGGGGGGGGCGTAGAATTTTATGTTTGATGACATAAATAAATAGTGTGTTTGTTATACATGTTGAAAAAGAGCTGTGTTAAAGGCAGGTGGCTGCTTAAGCAAGGTGAAAGTAAAACAGAACGCTCCCATAGGTGCGTTCTGTTTTACTTTACCTTGCTTTAATCAGCTACCTGCTCTAAATACCAACTAATTAATACAATTTAGTGGTCGTTATAGAGAGGTTTTACTGTATATAGATCTAAAATATTGCTAAAGAATTGTTTTGGCAATTTTAGGGGGCGAACGCCGGCTCCGCCCCTCTAAACCCGCGCCTCCTACAGGAGCCGGCTAACCTGTGTCTGCTCTGTTTGCTAATGGAACTTTACAGTTTTGTTTGTTTTCTTTCTAAAATTGCCATCTCACATATTTTATTATAACTATCTTGTTCATGAATATTCAGTAGATATTGAAATTTGGATTAAACATAGAACACGGAAAGTATTAAATTGCTTTTTGGATCATGATGAGATACCGAATTACTCGGCGTCTCATCTGAATTCAAAATGTCCAAATGCATCCAAATCAGGTAGAGGATGGTAGGATAAGAGTTAACCCTTCGCTTGCTATTCACGTAAATATACCTACCGGTAAATAGTGAAGACCCAGATGAGACAGCTCCTGCAGGAGCTGTCTCATCAGGGTCTGCACTATTTACAAGTTGATTGTACAACCAGTGCACTCCACAGCAGTGATTGCACAGCGAAATACTTGTACACAGTGAAAATATATGTAATTATACAACAGGGCATGGGCAAAGAAGGAGAAATGTATTTTAAAATTCAGCAAGCGAAGGGTTAATATCTTACAGTTATATCAATGTAGTTATCGTTATATAAATGTACGCGCCCAAATATGCATTATTGATTTAGTGTCCGGTAAGGGTGTGTTCTTAACGATATGACATTCGGAAAATATGTTTTGAGTAGAGCATATTCTTTGATTTGATCTACACTGTTTGTCTGTACAGTAGAACCCATCTAAACCGATGATAAGAATTAAGATACTGTCATGCAGGTGACTGCTTAATGCAGGGTAAAAGTAATGCAGAAAGCTCCTTTAGGAGCTTTCTGCATGACTTTCACACTGCAATAAGCTGCCACCTAACAGCAAGACTGATATTTATACCAAAGTAAACGCCCGGTTTAGCGGTGGGGGTATTGTACGCCTTTTTAGGGACACTAGGTAACTTTAATCTTCAATGATTTGTTTTCTGTTTCACATATACCAAAATACAGTTTGCTGTGATATTTATCAAGGTAACAAACACACTGAATCCTGAACGTGGCACCCATACTAGTCCGAGTCTCATCTGGATGGGGACTGTTTGTAATGGTAATAATGAATTCATCCTTAATCTAAGTATGAGGAGCTGAAATCGGTCTGGGTCTTAGTCTTATCAGTTTGCAAAGGCGTTAACGTGCGACTGTAAAGAGATCCGCCATATTAATATATCCCAGCCAATATTAATCGCTTCAACCCGGGACACATTATGCAATGTCATTTGCAAACAGCGAATATCCAGATCAGATGGCTCCTGGTGGAGTCTTTGATCTGGGTCTGCATTGTTTGTCATTCAAATTCCTATAGCCAATTTAAGCCTTCCATAATGATTTGACTGTATAGTTATCCCTTTCCCTCATCTAAACGCGTTTTCATGCAGTTGCAAACAGAGTAGACCCAGATCAGACGACTCCTATAGGAGCTGTCTGGTCGGGGTCTGCTCTTTTTAATGGAATTTGATAGATCTGTTTCTTTATTTTCTAAAATGGCTACAATGGTTCTCCTTCCATATTGCATTATAACTGTTTTGTCCATATTCAGAAATTTGGAAATAACATAGAACATGGACAGGGTTTAACACTTATTGGCTATTCCATTCTGAAAGTTCAGATTAGAAAGGGTAATTCACACCAGCCACAATGCCTTATACATTATCCAGCTGTAAAAGTGAGGTCTGCTCAGACTCTAGCTTTGAGTAATTATTTGCTAATTCCTGTACATGTTTTAAAACCATTTATCTAATGAATACCCATGTAGTAAATAATACCACAATAAAAATAAACCACGTTATCTTTAGTATGGCATATAAACACAGGCGGTTTGATCGTAGCATACACAGTAGTATCAAATATATATTATTTCATGTGCAAACAGGTCAGACCCTGATCAGATGGTTCCTACATGAGTTGTCTCACCAGGGTCTACTCTGTATGCGAAAGCGTTAAAAAGCGTATCTCCGATATAAAGGTGGAAAGGCAAGGTATTTATAAAGATATGTTTTATTGATATGGAAAATGAAATAAATCTGTTCCAAATACGATAGTTAGATGTTACAGTATCGATATTATTCACCGATAATTTTCTCCCGCATTTTATACAAAATATACACAGTATGTCCGTTTTAGCTCTGTATCAACTAAAATATATCGGAACCTGAATTAGAAACTATGAATGAATGTAGGTTTATTGCGATGTTAACTCGTTAGCCCATATACACGTGATTTGTAAACATAGTAGACCCAGAACAGATGACTCCTATAGGAGCCGTCTGATCAGGGTATGTTCTGTTTGCCATTGAAATGTGATATCTCTGTTTATTTACTTTCTGAAAGGGCTACACTGTTCGATCTTCCGTGTTTCATTATAACTAGGCCTATTTGTCCATAAGGTATTCAAATTTCAAATAAACATAGAACAGGGAAAGGGTTAACGGAGGTATTCGTGTCAGGAATATGTGAGAGCTGAGTGCTGCCATTCTGTTGTAACTACAATATATAGGGAGAAACAGTGATAATCTTTGCAAACCGTTTGGATCCAGATGAAACTGCGAACGACTCGGTGTCTCATCATGATGCAAACTGTTTGACTATCTAATCTCACGTTTTAAAGGAAATGAAGCAACATTCATCTGATAACTTGAGGACGATGGTTAATTCGTAGTTGATTAGTAGCGTAGTTACAACATTTTTGCAATGAACCCTTGATTTCTCCCGGGAAGTGGAGGTGAGTTGGGGGAGTATTTTCAATGGTAATTGCAATTAATCAATTTCCGTTAAATAGTTGTGTGGCTGTTATGATGTGGGCTTGTTACTAAATGCTTCGTTTCGTTTTGTCTTCGTATAGCGCAACTTACATGTACACGTATTTGACGTATAAAGGGTATTGATAATATCTCCAGATAGATCTCAATAATTATAGTCTACGTATGTGTATCTATCAGACTTTAATGGTTGTGTTCAGGGGAAACTCTCAAAACCGACAGGTTCGTCAGTAAACACAGGAATGCGATGTTTTGACTCTTTCACTTATGTAAGCGCATATTTACGCATCTGCAAACAGAGTAGACCCAGATCGCTAAGATGGATTAAAATAGAGTTCACTAGTCTTTGTGGTGTCGTTTTATAGAAATATTACTGCAATTTAAATGACCGTAATAATATGAATAGATAAGTATCAATTCGAGTCATACCAAAGTGCTTTTAGTCCCCACTGTCAACATGGGTCATTCCCACAGTGAGGAAATGTTCACTGTAAACAGCACGATGAAACTCCTATATGACAATCCCGTAGTGACTGTGTAACGATATTAATCCGAATACTCAATTAATGTCACTATTTATATTTAAAACAAGTATCATCAGCTTAATGCAGGGTAAAAACCATGAAGAAAGTGCCTCTTAGTGCTTTCTGTATGAATGTCATCCTGCTTCTAGCAGTAACTTTCGCTGCCAATGCCACATCAGTGATTTGATCCAAATGAGACGCCGAGTAACTCGGCGCCTCATCATGATCCAAACTATTTATATTACTGAGTGTTTTAGTCAAAAAATAAGCAAAATACAAATAATGAAAATGGTAGCAGACGTCAAAGTTTGGCAGACGACAAATTAGGCTTTGGGTCAGTGAGGTTTCGGGCTGCTTGTTTTAGAATAAAAGTTATGCCGAAACTCTAGGTTATTCAGTCTTCTGTGATTTTTGTTTTATTAATTTTTAATTGGGAGCGATTTCGCTGTTCGTGTAGGCCGACATTGTTTGGCTTATACCCATCAAGGGTAAACATACTTAGCACGCAGAACTCACCACAGCCTTACTAGAAATCCCTTGCCTGTGTGTTTATACTTAACGAGTTTCCTCGTGTAAACTCTTTTAACGCCTTAGCAAACAGAGTTGATTCAGATCAGGCGAATCCTGTAAAAGCCATCTGATCAGGGTCTGCTCTGTTTGCTGATTGAATACTATATGATTATTCAATTTCTACCAAGATAAAATCCCTTGTTTAAGCATGCTGTTAAACATTGCGGGTAGGCTAATTCTTATACTGTCATTATTTATTACATATAATTTATTAAACAGGCAAAGGGTTTAACCCATTACCATATGTAAAAACTTTTAAAAGTGAATTTGTCTCTATGTTATGCATATAATAGAACACGGTGCTTAAAATGAGTAACATCTAATTAGTCGAGGCTCACGTGATTGCAAGCCTCAGTTGATACTCTAGATAGTTTTTATTTATTAACTCTTTTCCTCATAGATACGCATATGGGCTTCATTTACAAAAAGAGTAGGCATACATCAGACAGCTATAACAGGAGCTGTCTGGTCAGGGTCTACTCTATTTGCTTATACAATGATACACACTTGAACTTCGATATCTCGAACTTCAATGGACCATACAAATTACTTCGAGATAACAGAAGTTCGAGTTATCCGATTTCTAATGTTGTCAATTTCTCAACTTCACAGCTTAATGTAGGTCTAAAGTAATGATGGAAGCTCTTGTGGGAGCCTTCATCATTACTTTAGACCTGCATTAAGCTGTCACATATGTTTTAGATATGCATAGTAATATATTTAAGAGACCGGACTTTTAGTTTGAGTAAACCCGAAGTTCGAATTAACCGAGTTCGAGTTATCGAGATTCTATGGTAAATCAGATTTTACAGTCTTTGGCACTACCATCAACTCATTTATCGTTTGGCCATTGTAAAAATGCAGTTAATGCAAATATATGAGGTCATGGCTTATTGTATAAATATGCATGCTATAAAGGGTTAATTCTGATGAATACTCATATACATATGTAATCACATCATGAGTATTAGATAGACGGATTTATACATCGTGGCTATGACAGAAACTGTAGAATTTTAGATTATTTCTAACCAAACAAAACATATTTTGATCAGACATCCCCATACAGGGACTAGTTTGAGTCCACTCAGTCGCAGTTGTAAATATAGATTTGTGGGCGTGTTTAACCCTTTCCCTGTTTTTGTTTATTCCAAACTTAAGTACCTGCTGAATATTCATGGACAAATAGTTACAATGAAATATGGAAGGTGGAAAGTTGTAGCCATTTTGGAAAGTAAAGGAACAGGTCTATCAAATTCCATTAGCAAACAGAGCAGACCTACAGGATTCGTCTCATTTTGGAGTACTCTGTTTGCAAATGCGTGAAAGGGAGGTAAGGATATGTTCGGTATGTTAAAATGGTCCACTCTTTGCTGAATACATAATATTTTTATCATGAATTAATTTCTATTTCTTCGCTGTAACTGACGAATCAATGATCACCGATGTAAACAGTATTTTTTATTTCAAAGCTCTATCCTGTGTAAAAAGAACGCCATATACATATGGTACAATAAAATAATAAGAAAAAGATGAGAAGTCGAGTAACTCGGAATATCGTCAAAGTCCAATATATTTGCTTGAACACAAAACGTTTTGAAAAGTAAGAATACTCCAAATATTGAAGTTGAAGGAGACGACATATTCTGCAATGGAAGTTTGTGGCAGTGACTAGCGGTCAGGCATGCATTAATGCCAGACAACTCTTTACCTTATAGAGACGCTTTGAGACATCTTTGCCAAACAGAGTATACTAGGATCAGATGGCTCCCATAGAAACCATCTGATCAGGATCTGAGCTGATTCTTCAGTTTTTGCCATGGGGAACATTTCTGCGTTCGTATACCCTTAGAAACCCTCGGCTAATACTCGTAAAGGAAACAGTTACAGTAGAGCCTGTTTTAAGCAGTTATTCATTTAGTGACCACGGCAGTCTAAAAAGCAGGTGATTGCTTACTGCAGGGCTACAAAAAGCTCCTATAGCACTTACCACGATTAGGCCTCTTTTTAATCGTCACTTAACCCTTCGTTTGCGGGAATTTTAAAATACATTTTTCCTTCTTTACCCATGCCCTGTTGTATAATTACATATATCTTCACTTTGGCTATGCAATCACTGCTGTGGAGTGCACTGGTTGCACAATCAACTTGTAAATAGTGCAGACCCAGATGAGACAGCTCCTGCAGGAGCTGTCTCATCTGGGTCTTCACTATTTACAGGTAGGTATATTCTGCTGTATTTACATTCAATCAAATAAATACGTATATCAGATTCAGACTGTTCCTATCAGATACCACTATTGATAGTATGACACTATTTT
This sequence comes from Azorinus chamasolen, assembly GCA_963576725.1. NCBI lineage: Eukaryota > Metazoa > Mollusca > Bivalvia > Cardiida > Solecurtidae > Azorinus > Azorinus chamasolen. Next base: position 11,057,985 of record OY755242.1, read on the forward strand.
AAATATCTAAATTTGCACCCACACACATTTGCAGCAATCACCAATAATCCACCCTTGGATATTTCCTACGCTAAGCACTACGTGACTTGCATTTGCAAACAGTTTGGATCCAACTCGGTGTCCCATCAGGATCCAAACCGTTTGACACCCAGTCAATATTTTCTGGGGAAAAAATCAATTTCGGATATACATGTAACTACAAATAATAACAAGTCAGGGTTTTAGCAAACTTAGGGTTAGCCCTTTCCTTCATATAAATGCAGTTTTACGCATTTGCAAACAGAGCAGACCCTTATCAGGATCTGCTCTGTTTTCTAAAGGAATTTGCTAGATCTGTTTCTTTAGTTTTTCTAAACCGGCTTCATTTTCGACTTTCCATATTTCATTATAATTATTTTGTCCATGAATATTAGGCATTTGAAAGTTGGAATAAATATAGAACAGGCGTTAGGTTAATGTCCTATTCCTCTAGGGAGGTCATTGTTATTTCTGTGACGGAATGGGTGGTCTGACATGAATATCTCGTCTGCTTCATAAAGAAGTCTTATTAGAATTGTCGTCTGCAGAACATTTATTTACTAATCTCGCTGCTCGATTTATCAGCGCTAGGAATGTGGAGGTTATGTTAAGTTTATTTTATCATTTTGAGAAGGGTGTCTTTTTCTTGTTTTGTTGTTGATTTTGCTTTTTTTGGTTGTTGCATTTGATGGAATATTAATATGTTATTGTTGTCTTTGTTGTTATTGTAAAAGTACAGTTTCAATCACTCAATGAATACGAAAACAATGATCACCGATAAACCCTTACCCCTCTGTGAAAAAATTATGTTACCTCAAAGTTAGAAATGAAAATATATTAGCCTTTCGCTACCAATGCCGGATCTGTGATTACCTATGCAAACAGTTTGGATCCAGATCAGACGCCGAGTAACTCGGCGTCTCATCAGTATCCAAACTGTTTGTTACTGTTACTATGTTTCTGAAACAAAAATGAAGAAAATCAAAATAATGAAAATTTGTAGCAGACGACAAAGTTAGCAGACGACAGAGTTTGGCAGCGAAAGGGTTAACTACTTCCGATTCGATTGAGATTTTGAGAAATGCTTGGTCGAGTGTCAAACAGTTTGGATCCTGATTAGACGACGAGTTACTCGGCGTCTCATGTGTATCCACGTTGTTTGCAAATGCGAGACAGCTCGCGAATAGCGGGGTCCGGATAAAGCTTATCATTGATTATCAGGTTGATAATCGAGGGGGAAGTATAAGTATTTAATCTTCACAGATTAATTTCATTAATCACATAAAAGTACATTTCAATTTGAACGCAGTAGATCCTTGTCTAAGCAATCTTTTAGTTGAAATAAAACATGAGAGTGATTGCATGTAGGCCTACAGCAGGGTGAGGGGAAGTTTAACCCTGACCCCATTTTGAAAAAAGAACATCTCCTAACATTTGGATATGGAGCAATTTTAATTGCTTTCAATTCGATCATTGTTTTTGAATAACTATTGACTGAATGTCAGGCTGTTACTCATATGGACTCAAGCTGCTTGTAACTGCAGGTGTGTCATTGCCGATCCTCTAGTTGATAAACGAGTGGGCAGTATAAGTATATAATCCTCCAAGATTAATTCAGTCAATTGCATTAACCCTTTACTCCATAAATACTCCTTTCTACGTCTTTGCAAACAGAGAAGACCTAGATCAGACGGCTCCTATAGGAGCCGTCTGATCAGGGTCTGCTCTGTTTGCTTATGATATAATGTATATATGATTCTGCAGTTTTTGACATGACCAGAACATCTTTGTGCACGTGCTAGTATAACAAACCAATCCAATTATTATTCATGATGACATTGTTTCTTATATGGATATTCAAGGAGGAAATGGTTAAAGTACATCGTAGTATTATATTAGCTTCTTAGATTAATTGCTTTAATGGGAATGATATGTGAGTCGTTCAAAGCAGGTGGTAGATTAATGCAGAACTAAAGTAATGCAGAAATATCCTTGGAAACTGTCTGCATTTTTTCCACCCTACATCCTGTTACGATATATAAACCCTTCATCTCATAGAAAGCCTTTCCAAAATCAGACAGCTTATGTAGGAATCGTCCGATCGGTCAATAGTCGGTTTGCTAAAGAAATGGATTATACAGTTTATGCCATGATTAAACGTGTCACTGTTTTCTATGCCATTATACAACACCAGTGAATTAATAATCATAATAATTATTTATGTTATATAATATATATTCATTAGAGGCAACTGCCATCGTTGTATATATAGAGACCTGGCTGTACTTAGTCATGTTGGTAATGATTCCTAGTTAGTGACCTTCTGACGAGTGACCACAACAATATTATTTCAATACCTCTAGGTCTGTTTACTACAGTTAAAACTCAATACAGTAGAACCTCTCTATTACAACCACTAAATTACACCAAGTATTTTGTGTTAAAGGCAGGTGGCTGTTTAAAGCAAGGTGATAGTAAAACAGAACGCTTCTATAGGAGCGTTCTGTTTAACTTTCACCTTGCTTTAAGCAACCACCTGCTCTAAATAGCTAATTAACACCATTTAGTGGTCGTTATGGAGAGGTTTTACTGTAGTTCGAAGTTTTAGTAATGCATAATTGAGAAGTATGAGGCAGGTTGGTGTGTAGGGCAGGGTGAAAGTCCTAGAGGAGATTTCTGCATGACTTTTTCTGCATTAAGCTGCCGCTTGTTCTATAGACCAATAATGATACTTGTGTTAGTGTTCGAACTAACGGGCTTTTACTGTAAAGTCCGATAATGATACTTGTGTTAGTGTTCAAACTATCGGGGTTTTACTCTAAAGTCAGATAATTATACTTGTGTCAGTGTTCAAACTATCGGGGTTTTACTGTAAAGTTCGATAATGATACTTGTGTTAGAGTTCAAACTATCGGGGGGTTTACTGTAAAGTCTGATAATGATACTTGTGTTAGAGTTCAAACTAAAGTCTGATAATGATACTTGTGATAGAGTTCAAACTTACGGGGGTTTACTGTAAAGTCTGATAATGATACTTGTGTTAGAGTTCAAACTAACGGGGGTTTACTGTAAAGTCTGATAATGATACTTGTGTTAGAGTTCAAACTAAAGTCTGATAATGATACTTGTGATAGAGTTCAAACTTACGGGGGTTTACTGTAAAGTCTGATAATGATACTTGTGTTAGAGTTCAAACTAACGGGGGTTTACTGTAAAGTCTGATAATGATACTTGTTTATAGTTACTTATCACTTTTTCAACAGTTTGGATAGTATCTCTCGACGTCTCATAGGAATACAAATAATTAAAATAGAATCTACTAAGGATGTGATTGTTAAGCAAATGAGTAGAACGTTGAAACAGACGACATGAATTACAGACGAGACCTGATCAGGACGCAAACTGTTCGACACTCTAATTGTATTTTGGTAGACAAACTAATTACAGCTTTGATCTTGAAAATATAGATGATGACATTGTGTGTACATTTGCTCAGCAGCTAACGGTTAAGAATGTCTTTACTTGATATGCTTGATAATTGTACGATGTGGAGAGGGATGGATCCCCGACCCTTACATACCAATGACGGAGATAATAAACGAGGTCCCGTCATTATAGCAGGACCTGAAAAAAAAGAAAAAAATGTATTTACTGTATAGACATCGTATAACTATTGTTACGCCGTTGCAACATAACAGACCCTGATCAGACAGCTCCTATAGGATACGGATGCTCTACGTTATGCCAAGACAGTAAAAGTCCTTGTTAATTGGTTTAAACATATTTATTTACTTTCATCCTGCTTTAAGCAGCCACCTGCCTATAGAAACAAGAACTGTTTTTTGGCATTGGTGTAAATAGTATAGAAGCCAATCAATATATCTATATGCAAACAAAACGCCTTTAAAGACGTATCTTAGGTAAATGATTGATATTTATTCCACTATCTCAAATCACACTAGCATGTGCAGACAGTTTGGATCCAGATGAGATGCCGAGTAACTCGGTGTCTCATCAGGATCCCAGCTGTTTGGTCCTAGGTCATTAGATTCAGAAAAGTTCATTCGAATCGGAAGTGGTCACAATTGTACCAGATCCAAATATGAGATGTCATTTTGTACAGCACGGTAAGTATCAATATATTTTCACTTCAGGAATATTCATTGAGCATGTTTCTGCGGGAGAGGTGGAAGGACGAACGCCTAGCCTTCAATTCAACCTATTTGCAAAGATTCGAACTTGATTCCTCATTCATAGATAAGATCTGGATACCTGATGTGTACATTCTAAATGAGAAGCACACAGAATTCAACCTTGTCACTGTTCCAAATAAACTGGTGCATATATATCCGGATGGAACCGTTCAAATTAGCATGAGGTGTGTATACCCTATCTTCAGTTTGTCTGTTTATCTCTAGCTATTTGCCTGTATCTCTCGTTTCCTTTCTACCTCCCCCTCTCTCTCTCTTCTCTCTCTCTCTCTCTCTGTCTCTCTCAATCTGTCTGTTTATCTGTCTGTCTCTGTCTCCCTGTCTCTCTGTCTCTCCTTGTGTGTGTCTCTCTCTATCTCTCAATGTTCTCTCTATCTGTCTGTCTGTCTGTCTGTCTGTCTGTCTGTCTGTCTCTCTCTCTCTCTCTCTCTCTCTCTCTCTCTCTCTCTCTCTCTCTCTCTCTCTCTCTCTCTCTCTCTCTCTCTCTCTCTATGCAATTAGGCTATTTGTTAACAATATATGTACAGAAATTATTCCCTGCATCCTAGAGGTTTAAATATGATGATTGCTTCTTGTAGAACGAAGTAATGCAGAAAATAGTCTCATGTTGTCGTTTTGCATGTATCTACCATTTCTTTGGATAGAAACCCCATAACTAGTTCTTTAGCTCATGGATAAAGAAAAGGAACATTTTAGAAGTGTGTAGTAGTTTTGAAACCATTGTGAAAAATAGAGCATTTGCTTCTATAAAGCAAATGCTCTATGTATCACACTGACTTCAAAAACTGACTATTACAGATACGTCAAAGTCGGGTTACTTAATTTAACTCATCTATAAAAATGTAAAACAACATGTTTTACTGTCATGACATAAGGTCGAGCTTAAATTACTAACAAATAGAGAAGAGTTTGATCAAACGGCTCTTAATGGTTTTGTCTGATCTGGGTCTATTCTGTTTGAAAGAACTACAGTACCTTACGAATAAGATTGTGGAGAAACGTAACTCTTCTAAATCTGAGTGGTGGCTGTTGAGGGATTTTGCTGTATGCATCAGTAACTAAAATGTTCGGTTAAATTACTAAATCTTTACCGAAAGTTGTTGATTAAGAGCTCACCAATTAGATATCTCTTGTGTTTTAGGACGTTAATTTGTTTTGATAGAATGCGTGTTGTGTCCATGGTTTGAAATGAAGGCCAGTGGTGAATCACCTTTTGTAGCGTGCATGGATTGGTGATACTTGTAAAACATAATTATGACCTTTCGTACTAGTTTGTCTTTCTTTTAACCCTTTCCCTGTTGCATGTACATGTAAGTCATAATGACATCATGCATTATTATTCATTAGCTGATGTTTTAATGGCATGTGTACACAGGCAGGTTTGGTATTTACATACAGGTGATATTTTAATTCCGGTTTAGAATGGTTTTACTTTGATTCTAAGCGAATTTGTTAACCCATTTCTTTCATTGGGTATTTTGTACTTATTTGTTTAACTCTTTCAATGCCAAATTCTGCAAACTCCGTCAGCTGCTATGTACAGTTTTCATTCTTTACCTTTCTTGTTTTGTTAAAAACAAAACAACAAAAACCTGTCACGGTAACAAACAAAACTTATCCTGAAGAGAAACCAAGTTACTCGGCATCTGATATGCAGTAAAACCTCTCTATAACGACCACTAAATTGTGTTAATTGGTTGGTACTTATTGCAGGTGCGTTCTGTTTTACTCTCACCTTGCTTTAAGCAGTCACCTGCCTTTAACATAAAATATTTGATGTAACTTAGTGGTCGTTATGTAGAGATTTTACTGTAGATCCAAACTGCCTGCGTAGGTAATGATAGATGCGACATAGGCAGCGAAAGAAATTAATCTTGTCAGAAAAAATCCACCTGAAAGCTGTAGAAATCGTCTTTTCTTCATATCACCAGTGTAAGATAATTTTGTTGCCAGGGTAACAGGAGCCATATCTTGCCTTATGTACCTCCAGAAATATCCGTTTGACACCCAGGAATGTGTGCTGGAACTAGAGAGCTGTGAGTAAATCTAATAGATATTCAATCATTTATGCACGTCAGACGTAGGCCTACACCGTATTTGCCCTTACGCCCCACTCTAATAAACACACACTGACTTCTAGGGGAGATAACATAACGATCAACATATAGCACCCTGTCTAATAACCTTTAGATTTGTTTGCCGCTTGGTAAAACTCCCATTTCCATGATGCTTTTTATAAACAACCAGGTACATGTATACAGATATTACGTCTGGCTTGAATATTCAGGGTGTAAAGTATTAAGCATATTTTCATGATAGCTCTTGTATCCCATTCTCTCAAACTGACGCCTTTTGACGCCTTCAGATGTAAAAGTTGTTTTGAAAACATTGTGATAAATAGAGAATTTGCTCCTTAGGAGCAAATGCTCTGTTTATCACAATGGGTTCAAAACAACACAATTCTAAAACGTCCCTTTCCTCCAGTTAATGCTCCTTTTCGATAGATTTATTCAAAGAAAATGTGTCTAAAATAGCCTATGAGGGAATGGGTTCAATGCCCATCAAACACTATGGTGTTACAACTGTTATAATTGTCTCGAAGAGTATTGAACATTTTCTACATTACCATTATATTGTGATTAATACATGTATCTAGCCCGTCTCCCGCGTCAAGACTCTCATTTGCAATCAGTTTTGATCCAGATGAGTAACTCGACGTCTTATCAGGATCCAAGCTGTTTGACACTCAGATCATAGTTTCTCAAATGCCTGATCAGATAAAAAGTACATGTAGTCAAAATTGCACCATATCTTCACTGCGTGGACTTGGTAATATTTTTTGTTTTGTTTCACACAAATATAAAATCTAATTTGTTACCAACGACTACTAAAGAATACTTTTCATATATTTTTACAGATTCAAAAAGCACAGAGACGCTTGTGTACAATTGGACAGAGGACCCGGTTACCATGGCAAAAGGGATCGAGTTCCCACAATTTCTGTTGAAGGATACGGTCCCGTACGATTGCAATAAGGATTATTACGGCAGTAAGTTGACCCCCTTTCTGTGTGATGGTCTCAGAAATAATGAACCCAAATTAAGAGTCATGGATTTATTGTACCCCGTCTGTTTCTCTGTCTGTGTGTCTCTGTGTCAATGTCGCTCAGTATGTTTCTCTTTCTGTCAGTCTGCCTCTGACTCCTCGGTTTCTATCTCTTTCTATCTAAAATGCCACATGTTACCTCAAACATTTGTTTTATACTTACAGGAGATGAACATAAATTATGTCGAGTTTTAATTTCTCACCTAGGAGCTTTCTGAATTACTTTTACCCTACATTAAGCAGCCACCTGCCTAAAAGTATCTAACTTCTTCTCTACTAGAATTCCGGTTTAGAGGGGTTTTACTGTTTAGGAAATACGATATGAAAAATGGTAGCATGTTCAACTAGCATAGACCAAACCACCAATGACCTAAACTAGTTAAACTGTATAACCATACATACCTGAACATACGCCGCCAATGATCTGGATCAATACTGTTTACAATTAAATTGTTTGACATAAGAGTACATACATGTAACTAATTACTCAACAATTCTTGCTAGAGAAGAGAAAATTTAGAGATAGGATCTTTTTGTTTAAATTGTACAGTAGAACCTGTCTTAATCGGCCACCAAAATGAGGTCTAATTATGGGTACTTTAGGTTGGCGGTAGATTATTGCAGGTAAAAAAGCATAATCATTACTTTTGCCCTGCATTAAGCAACCCCCTAGTTTTTAAGACTCGTATATTCAATAAATGAACAGCCGCTTAAAACAAGTTCTACTGTTCTCAATTGAAGTAAACTCCCTCTAAAACGACCACCAGTGGTCATATTCTGGGACTTAAAGACATGTGGTAATATTAATTATAACTACAATCCTGCATGAAGCTATAACCTGCTTTTAAAGACACTTGTATTATAAGTTTATAAGTGGTTGCATTGGCGCGATTTTACTGTTCATTGTATTCTTACATATCTTTGACATTTTTGAAACATTATGTGCACTTGATTCGTGTTTTTTGAACATGTGATAAAATAATCACTTTGTAGAAGGGAAACTACTCTTGCAGCACATCAACCACTGTACATGTTTCTAGTCACAGTTGTCGTTCTTGAACCCTGTCTGTAGATCATCGCCACTTAAACTATTTGTATATACATTCGCCTTTTTACGTCTCTACAAGACCACTCAATACTATTCAAGTGTTTTAATCATTTACTCCATAAATAAGCTTTTTAAACCCTTTCAAACAGAATAGACCCAGATAAGACGATTTCCTGTCTAATCAGCGTCTGCTCTGTTTGCTTTTAAAACAATCTAGATATGATTCTACAGATTTTCTATAGCTAAAACGTCCTGTGTCCATGTGCCATTTAAGAATAATCTAATTGATATTCATGATGTCATTATTTCTTAAATGAACATTCATGGATGAAAGGGTTAAAGCATACACGTATAATAGTTTAACGCAGGATGATAGTTACGCATAATGCTGTATCACGAGCTTACTGTGCTACGCTCGGTCTGCCTTAAGCATCAATCTGCTTTGAACCTTTTCTCCATAAAATGGCATCTGTACGCCTTTGCAAGCAGAATATACCCAGATCAGATGACTCCTATAGTCTTCTTATCAGGGTCTGCTTTGTTTGCTTATGGACTTCTATAGGTATGACTACTGTACAGTTCCTGTCATGACCAACATTGCCTGTGTTCATATGAATCTAAATAGTATTCATGGTAAAATGTATCATTTATTTGGTAAATGAATATTCATGGAGTAAAGGGTTAAGATACATACATGCTATATCATTATGTCGGCGCTATAGAGATGTTCGTATGTATATTTCAGTTATTTATCCTTGTATCGGGATCAAGTTCCGTCTACAGAGAAACTACTCATATTACATCGTCCAGATTTACGTTCCAAGTATCCTCATAGTTTGCCTCTCCTGGGTTAATTTCTGGCTTGATGCAGAGTCCGTGCCGGCTCGAATCTCACTCGGACTACTGACTGTACTCACTATGACGACACAGAGTTCGGGTTCGCGGGCAAATCTTCCACGAGTCTCTTACGTAAAGGTTTGTACCATCATACTCAAGGCCGATGGGGAATTTCCTATTGGTTTGTACCATCATACTCAAGGCCGATGGGGAATTTTATATTGGTTTGTACCATCATACTCAATGCTAATAGGGACTTTTCTCTTGGTTTGTACCATCATACTCAAGGCTAATGGGGATTCTCTATTGATCTGTACAATTATATTCAAGGCTTATTTGATATCTTTATTGGTGTGGACAATCATACTCAATGTGTATGGGGATTCTCTATCGTGTTTGTAATTTTGTACCGTAATACGCAATGCTTATTTGCAATGTGTTCTCTATTGGTTTGTACCATCATACTAAAGGCTTATGGGGTATTCCCTGTCAGTTTGCACCATCGTATCCAAGGCTTATTGGGTGTCTCTATTAGCTTGTACCATCATAGCCAAGGCTAGTCCATTAATATATTTATGATCATTTTTAGCACAGTCATCAACAAACGTTTGTTGGTAGAAAATGACATCGACTTTGTGTCACAGCTGATCTTTCTAGAATTTTATTTTCAGCAACACGACTACAGCATCAATCATTTTCAATCACGGTGAAACGCCAAGTTACTCGGCGTCTCATCTGGATCCAAACTGTTTGCATAGGTAATCACCCATTCGCCCGCAGTAGGCTCAGGGTTAATTAGGTCTCTAAAGTTACCTCTTTGTATGCTGAAATAAGTTTTACCGGAGAGTCTATTCAGCATGAAAGCCTATTTGCTAGGGTATTTCGAACACAAACAGTGTAGACCCTTATCAGAGGGCTCCTTAATACTTTCCTTATAAAAGTGTTTTCGGGCATTTGCAAACAGCGTATACCCAGATCAGAGGGCTCCTATAGGAGCCGTCTGACCAGGATCTGCTCTGTTTGCTAGTTGAAGTTGAAAGATGTTTCTTTACTCTCTAAATTGGCTACAGTGTTGCACCTTTCACATTCTATTATAACTATTTTGCCAATGAATATTCAGTAGGTATTGATATTTGAAATAAACACAGAAGATGGAAAGGGCCAATTGGGTCTACACTGTTTACTCATGTTAGTACACTCGTTTCCAGCGTCAAAGCGTAGACTGTTTAATTTAATTTCTATTCTGACAGGCTATCGATGTGTGGATGGCAGTTTGTCTTACTTTTGTTTTCCTGGGTCTTGTGGAGTTTGCTTATGTCAATGTGCAGCTCAGAGTCCGAAAGAGAAAGAAGAAAGACCCGCCACCAGCAACAGACAAGAACGACAACAATCACGTACAGAAGGACGGCATTAGTCATTCAGAGGTAATAAACATACAGTGCTCCCTCTCTACAACGACACCCTTTGGGATACGGAGATTGTATGTGTTGTTCAGAGGGAGTTGTTATAGGGAGGGGAAATAAAACATAATTAGCTTCCCAGATAAGGTGTATTTCGAGAACTAAAACCGTTATACCTCTATCAAACCCTATGTTGTGACCACTCTTTAGAATCGTCACAAAGTGACGATTCTAAAGAGTGGTCACAGCATAGGGTTTGATGGAGGCATAAAGAAAATATGATGGAAAAAGTTGTTTCTGGAGCCTTGTTGTTTCGGAAATAGTGACATGCGTTGTTGTAAGGAGGGAATCGTTATTGAGAGGGTCGTTGTAGGGAGGGAGCACTGTAGTTATCTCTTGGCCTGATTAAAAACATTGTATTATTTTGCTGAAACTCACATTTCAATTTAGCATCACATTACCATGTGAAACAATGTAAAGATCAATGTGGTAGTTTTAAAACACTAGCAAATAAATCGCAATACTCGAAAAATCTTTCATTTCGAAATGAACGGGATTTACAACATGGATCGATCGTCTACTAATCAAAAATGAGCTACTGTAACGTTGATCGTCACGTGACGTCTGCTCTCAAAACTGGCGACTAACGAGCCGTGCATGACACACATAAGACACAGTGGTCCAAGTCGAGATACATCTCCCGCTTAAACCAAGAAATGTTGGGAATATGCACGTTTTCTGTTTTTTGTTTCTCTTTTCTTGTCGTACCAAGCGATAAGTTAAAAAAGGGAATTTCTATATAAAAACACAGTCTATGGTGACGTGGTTTACTTACTTCATATACACGCTACATTTAGATTTTTCTGCTTAATCGGCGACATTTTTCCCGTGTCTTGTATTGATATTTTCTATACAAAATCCCACATGTAACCATTGGACGCGAACATAAATTCACATAGAATATAAGGGGCTTTAACCCTTTTGTCGTCTTATAATATTTCGTCTGCTTCAGTTTTCATTTTGAACTTGTTCATTTATGTTTATAAACTCATCATGTTGGATTCTGACATCTCATCTGCAAAGGCAGCAGCGGATTCACCCTATGCTGAATAAAACTTTACACGTAAATCCTACATTAGATCTTTCGCTACAAAATATTGTCCTCTGCAAAATTTGTCGTCCGCTTCAATTTTCATTTATATAATTTTCTCCACTTTCCTTTCTAAACATTAACGGAGTATAACAAATAGTTTGGATCCTGGGGAGGCGCCTGTTAATCAGCGTCATCTTTGAATCCAATCTGTTTGAATAGATACTCACACATGCGACCGACACTGACAGCGAAAGGATTAACACTTTACTTCATGAATATTCATATAGGAAATAATTACATCAGGAATATTAATGAGATTATTTGTTACGATAGCACATAGACACAGGAACTTTGGTCATGACATATACTGTAGAATAATATCTATACTATATTGTAAGCAAACAGAGTAGACCCTAAGACACAACTGGAGACATCTTTACATGGTCGAAGTAGACCAGTTAAATGTATAATATAAATTTTTCAGATCTACATTAAACCTAAATCAAATGTACAAATTACCGTTTGCTCAGACGTTCGTCTGGTTTGTTTTAGAAACAAAGCAATAACATGATATCTACGTGTATATCAACATATAAACTTGAATCGTTTAGCTGTTTGGCAAAGTTGGTCACGATTTTTCCAAGATCGTGCAAACGGTTGATTAACCCTTCCTCTAATATAAACGTGTTTTCACGCATTTGCAAACAGAGTAGACCCAGATCAGACGGCTCCTAGAGGAGCCGTCTGATCAGGGTCTGCTCTGTTTGCTAATAGAATTTGATAAATCTGTTTCTTTGCTGTTTAAAATGTCTACAATGTTCCGCCTTCCATGTTTCGTTATAACTATTTTGTTAATGAATATTCAGTAGGTAATGAAAGTTGACCTAAATACAGAACAGGGAAAGGGTTAATGGTACAAACAGGTAATATAGGGCAGGAGGCATCTTTTCTACATTGTTGTCTGGGATGTGGCCATAGGCGTAGCCAGAGCTTTAAACATTATACGCACATCGAGGCACAAAGTGCCGAGCGGGGGAGAGTGTGAGAGGGTGTTCCCTTCCCACGGCGGGGATTCGGGGGACCCCCCCCCCCGGGAAAACATAGAAATTTAGGTGTCAAATGGTGGACTGTGGCATGTCTTGGAAAATTAGATCTATTTTGGACAGTCTTGTTATCATATACCCCTTTTCATAGGAAGTTCAGGATGTTTCGGAAATGAATACATTTAAGTGCCTAGTTTCACTTCGAATGCACAATCCAACCTCGTCATCATCCACAAATTTGTAAGTTACAATAAAGAATATTTCATATGGTGTTTGGATGGTGCGTAGCGCCCATTACGCACAATACGCACGTGCGTATAAAATATTTGAAAGCCAAAATTTTCAAAGAGCCATTTTTTGCTTACATTGTATTTATTTTGAAATTCAAGTAATAAAATTATAAGCTTAACAGAATCTAGACCATCTATCTGGAAAACCAATGTTTAATGTTCATGGTGCGTCATAATAGAAAAAGCTTTAGATCTAATAGTCATATTTATGACATCTTAAATCAATAGTTGTCATGCGAACAGTCTCATCATCCTGTAAATTTACGTCATCATCTTGCAAACGTCATCAAAAAGCAGTGCTTTGACAGCATATTTTACTCATTATAATATTGAAGTTCATTATAGTACATTATAATGCTGAATTAATCGGGAGTAGTAACCGCGATTAACCGGTTAATCGGAGCTCTGTCACACAATCATTCAAACACCGTAAATCTTGGTACGAAAATGCCTCCCTGGGGCGTCCAATTAGTCCATAGTGAGCAGAAACGGACGTAAATCAACACAAACAAACGAAAATGCGACTGCATATATTACCATATGATGAAAGAGCAATGAGGACCATCTGTTATATCATCAATATAATTATGCACATAATAATTACCCGGGTGCTAATATTAATATGTTTCCAAACTTTCTGCCGACAAGAAGGGTAACAGATGTTCAAATTCAAATTCAAATTCACTTTATTTCTCTCAGTTCACAATACATGAATACATGAGGATATATGAATATTAATACAACAAGAGGCTCTGTCTAAATGAGAAGAGCAGGACAGTAATAAATCAATACAGAAAAAGAGGAAACGTATAATTTCCGAGTTTATCATGGAAAATTCACGTCAAATATAAATAAGCGAGTTTTCTTTTGTGAATGACAAACAGTTTGGATTCTGGTCCGACATCCCATTACGCGATGTTTGATCTGGATCTTAACTGTTTGCGAACGCCAATGCCACCGTACCTGGCACAAAAGGGGCAAACTGCAAGCACATGTATTTCTGCCATTGTTTACAGCTATCAGTTGAGAATACAGTATAGTTCAGAGACCTTCTCAAAATACTATATTGCGGGAAGCGTTCAAACTTGTGTTATGCATAAACCGAACGCGACTTCAAACTTGAGAAAAGAAATGTTGATGACATATTTTAATATTATTATAACGTCTTATCATAATCAAGTTAAGCTTGTATTTCCATCACAATTCTTTTGAAATCTTTCTGAACAATGAACATCGATTGGTATGATGTGCTTACTAGAGCAACAAACACAAAATAATTTTGAAACAAATTCATATACTTCAGCAGTTTTATTGAACACTTTTAGGATATATTTACTTCACAACAGCAAGTGTTACTTAATTGTGAGGCGGCCGTAAGAAGTCGCCCCGTACTTCATTCTCAGTGTTGTTACATTTTCTGGTCCTTCGGGATCATTAGTTTTGATGTTATCAGTTTTGAAATTTGAATACTGCTTAAGCCAGTGCTAGAGTGCGTGAGTAGTGTTGCACTTTTAACTACTACTCATGAACAGACTCATCAAAACCGAGTCATCAATTTACTTTTACTTTCGAAGGATCTCCCACTTTCAGGATAAAAAATAAATTTAAAAGTCTTTTTATGACCGTTGTAACCTTTAGCATTATATTGACAAAACTGAGGTAAGTAACCAACCCGGTTAACCGGTTATGCATTTTGAAACCGGTTAATCGCCATTTCGTAATCGGCAACAGTTAACCGGATAATCGTTATGTGCATAAGTTCCTACACTGACAGCTCAAATTTCAGAACATTTAACTAAGTGGAGATCTATTCGTAGAAAGTTAGACAGCCTAGATCTTACTGTAAGTCACATGTAGGTTCAATTGCACACTATTACATGTCGGCGTTTTGTTTCATTTTGAGTTTTTATTTCAAAGATCTAGATCTACTCCTGCTTTCATTTAGATTTAAATTTAATAAGATCTAGTATTACTTAGATCCTACAGATCCAGATTAAGATATGCTTGAAAGTGATATAATTGTAGATCATCGCTTACAGGAGTAGATCAATTGATGTAGAAATTTAAACTTCAATAGTATTAGATCTATATGCGCAACCACTTTGAAAGAAAAACGTATCTAGCCTAGATCTAATGATCTAGATCCAAATAAATATAGTCGTCGTTATCTCAGGATCGGCAATGACAAGAAACATTCGCCAAATACTAGGACAATCCACCATGTTCAAAGTCTTGAAAAAGTATACCTCTCAGACTGAGACGGAAGTGATAAAATATTCAATAGAAACATGAACAAATCAAAGTTCCTCTGAGACGACGAAATCGTCACCATGTGACGATTTTCAAAACAAACTTTCAGTCACTCATGCCTCTTCTTCTCATGCTTCTGAAAGGGTTTCAGGTTCTCTTGGGGCACGTTTTCTAGATATATGAACTCTCGATATCAAAAGCAGACTTATGATGTCAGATTCCTAGAAGTTGACGGTTCTCTGTACTTAGTACACGATTTGAACCACTGAGGGATTGGGTCGCGCCTCTATAGCTCATCACCGCCTGACGAGACCTGGGAGATCCATACAGTTAATTTACACACCATCCAAACACCATATGAAATATTCTTTATTGTAACTTACAAATTTGTGGATGATGACGAGGTTGGATTGTGCATTCGAAGTGAAACTAGGCACTTAAATGTATTCATTTCCGAAACATCCTGAACTTCCTATGAAAAGGGGTATATGATAACAAGACTGTCCAAAATAGATCTAATTTTCTAAGACATGCCACAGTCCACCATTTGACATCTAAATTTCTATGTTTTCCCGGGGGGGGGGGGGGGGGTTCCCCCGAATCCCCGCCGTGGGAAGGGAACACCCTCTCACACTCTCCCCCGCTCGGCACTTCGTGCCTCGATGTGCGTATAATTTTTGAAGCTCTGGCTACTGGCAATATCAGACAGATCTGAAGGAACCTACTGAAATCATGCAGAGGTCCAGATAAGATGCATAAATTAAAACATTTTCGAGAATAACTTCTTTATTTCTCCACCAAACACTATGTTGTGACCACTCTTTAGAATCGTCTCAGAGGACGACCTTTATCTGTTGCTCTGTAAAGTAATTCATAATACAAGTATAAAGTAACCCTTTACTCAATAGCAATGCCTTTTTACACCTTTGCAAACAAACTGGACTCAGATCAGACAGCTCCTGTATCAGCCATCTGGTCAAGATCTGCTCTGTATGTTTATGAAATAAAACAGATCTATTTCTACATGTTCTAGTATGGTAAAACTTCCATTGATCATGATGCAATTATAAATAAACAGCCAATTAACTGTTCGCTTGCTGAATTTTAAAACACATTTCACCTTCTTTACCCATGCCCTGTTGTATAATTACATGTATCTTCACTGTGTACACGTATTTCGCTGTGCAATCACTGCTGTGGAGTGCACTGGTTGCACAATCAACTTGTAAATAGTGCAGACCCTGATGAGACAGCTCCTGCAGGAGCTGTCTCATCTGGGTCTTCACTATTTACAGGTAGGTATATTGACGTGAATAGCAAGCGAGGGGTTAAGAATGTAGCGATAGTAAAAGCATGTTTGTTTTATCTTTACAGGTTAACCTTGATGTGCCACACCGAAGAAATTTTCTGTGCTTTAAGAATCTCAATGACCTTGAAAGAGCACGTGCAGCAGACAAAGTGTCCCGAATATTATTCCCTTTAAGCTTCCTCCTCTTCAATATATTCTATTGGGTATATTATATGTTATGGGACCCGGAGGTTGGGCCCTCGTCGTCTGTCTAGATAGCGACACTGTGAAAAGTAAAAACACAATCTCATTCGGAACCCCTCGGCGATGGAAACAACGTTTCTTCAACAAAGCCGAAGTTCGAAGGGTATTTCCGATAATGATTAACCTCGGTGCTTCCAATACATTTTATTCCACTGAATACAACCATCTACCTTAACCTTTTGAACGTCACCTACATTTAACGCTACATAACGTTAGTTTGCGAACGTTTCTGTTTCATTTCCCCAAACCCCTTCAATAACATGACCAGGGTATCAAAAAGTTTGGATCCAGGTAAACAGACACATTAAACATGTATCTTAGTTCTGAGTGTCAGACAGTTTTTAACTTGGTGGCAATAATGTTATATGTCTGTTGGATCTAAACGGTTTGTAACGGTTATAAGGAGTTCGCTATAATCAGCTATATAGGGGTTAACCCTTTCCCTGTTCTATATTAAGTACAAATTGTAATACCTACTGAATATTCCCGGACAAAATATGTATAACGAAACATGGAGGGTGAAACATTGTAGCCATTTTAGAAAGTTAAGGAAAATATCTTTACATTCAATAAGCAAACAGAGCAGAGCCTAATCAGACGGCTCCTCTAGGAGCCGTCTGATCTGGGTCTACTATGTTTGCAAATGCACGAAACGCGTTTATATAAGGGAAATGGTTTACCTTTATCGTTCTGATTGACACTTGTGACTTGACTGACACTTTACTACCAGCTTGAATACAAATAACGTACTGGGCAACCTGGCATCTCGTCAGGAACCAAGCTTTTTGATGCTGGGTCGATAATTTCATAAAGTCTACAGTAAAGTCTCATTAATACGATAACTCAAAAGAAGTATAATTCTGGAGTTTTAAAACAGGAAGTTGCTTAACTCTTTCGCTGTCAATTATTATCATCTGCACATTTTGTCGTCTGCTATAATTTTCGGTGTGCTATATCTTCCCGCTTTCTTTCAGAAAGCATCACCACAGTAACAAACAGTTTGGATCATGATGAGACGATATCTCATCTGGATCTAAACTGTTCGCATATGTAATCACATATGCGGCATTGGCAGCAAAAGAGTTAATGCAGAGCAAACGTTATGCAGAAAGCTTCTGTAGGAGCTTTCTGCATTATGTTTGCCCTGCATTAAGCATCACCCGCTTTTGCAGACACCTATGTTAATAAATTGTGTGGCCACACTAATGAGACTTTAATGTCCAAGCAAACAGTGATAACGTTCAATCCTTTCCCTGAAGAATATTCATGTAGGACATAATGACGTCATACATATTAATAAGATTAATTTTTATAATGGCATATGAACACGGTCATTTTGCTTAGGCAGAAGCTGTAGAATCGTATCTATATTACACCATAAGCAAACAGAGCAGACCCTGATCAGACGGCTCCTATAGGAACCGTCTGATCTGGGTCTACTCTGTTTGCAGATGCGTCAAAATGCGCTTACACAAGGGAAAGGGTTAAAAATGCAGCAGCCGGGAGTTGGAAACTGAAATCTTAATTTTTTAAAAGTCTAAAGGCTATTAGCCATTTCCTTCATATAAACCCATTTTACGACTTTGCAAACAGAAGAAACCCAGGTCAAAAGGCACATGTAGTGGCCGTCTAGTCTGGTTCTGCTCTGCTTATGAAATTAAAACAAATTGGACTGTACAGATTCTATCAATACAAAACATGTTGTGTACATATATGTATATGCAATTACAAAATCTTCAGCTGATAGATATTCATAATGTCATTAGTTCTTTCATGAATATTCAACGGGGAAAATGCTAATAGAATATTCATGACAACTGCAAAAACGTCATTGTTAACACAGGTATTAAGTATAATACAACACTAGAATATGTGAACCTTCACTGCAGTTTCAACTCACGACACCTTGAGCAAACATGGCCAATATTGTAGACAGTATAGACAAAGATCTAATACAGTAAAACCCCTCTAAACCGGAATTCTAGTAGAGAAAAAAAGATACGTTTAGGCAGGCGGCTGCTTAATGCAGGGTTAAAGTCGTGCAGAAAACTCCTCTAGGAGCTTTCTGCATGACTTTCACCCTGCATTAAGCTGTCACCTATCTCCAAGACCCATATTTATACTAAATTTGACGTCCGATTTAGAGGGGTTTTACTGTACATCAAAGAGTAGTTTCCTCGGGATGGAAGCGTGGTCAGATCAATATAAAAGTGTCCCGTGGTTTATCATCGAACTACACACAGGGCTTGGTGCAATGGGCGACTCTGCGATACAGATTGGATTCAGATGTGACGCCTAGTAACTCTGCATCTCGTCAGAATTCAAATTGTTTGGCACGCCATAGACGCTGTAGAGAAGAAATCAGAAGAAAAATCAACTCTGAAACTTGTCAAAAGCAGACGGGTTTGTTCGCTCAAAGGAGTTAATGAATTAACCTAGAAGTATGTAATGCTGGTGTCTGCTTAATGCAGAAAGAAAGTAATATAAAAGCTCCTTTCATCCTGCATTAAGCTGTCATCATTCTTCTTAAAAATCGAATAAGGCCTCTTTTGAGTGGCTGTACTGTATTTGAGAGGTTTTACTGTATTTGCCAAACATACTGTTGATACGACATTTATTGTGATGACTTGTAATAAGTAAAATGGTCACATTTTTTGTTATGATCTTGAAGTATGCCGCATCTCTTTACATCGGCAACTGGTCTTTGTCTTAACCCCCCTTTCCCTTCATATAACTGCATTTTCACGCCTTTGCAAACAGATCAAGATCCGTCTAATCAGGATCTGCTGTGTTTGCTTATTTGATTTGATAGATCAGTTTCTTTAGTTTCTAAAATGGCTACATTGTTCCACCTTCTATATTTTATTATAACTATTTGGTCTATGAATATTCAGTAGGTATTGAAATTTGGACTAGATATGGAACAGAGAAAGGGTTAAATACGGATGGAAGTGTAACCCTTTACTCCTTGAATATTTCGTAAAAAATTAAAATAAACGAATGTACCAATGTTAATTCTGTATCTTATAAAAAGTATTATGAACAAAGGAATTTGTATCATGGCAATAACTGTAGAATTATATCTATATTATTGTATCAGCAAACAGAGCAGACCGTGATCCGACGGCCCCTACAAAGGCGTAGAAGGGCGTATTCAATGAGTAACTGGCTAAGTATTTCGCTGCGACAAAATGTCGTCTACAGAATATGTTTTTTTCTACAATTTTCGTTTTGTTTAATTTTCTCCCATTTTCTTTAGAAAAACATTTTCCAGAAACAAACAGTTCGGTTAACTCGGCGTCTCCTTTGATTCCAAACTTTTTGCATAGGTAATCACAGATGCGACATTACCAGGGAAAGAGTTAAAGCAGGGTGAACGCTTTGCAAATACGACCCCTGTAGTTATTTCAGTCTGCATTTAACAGACACTTGCTTTTAAATACACCAATGTTTATTTATTAGCCATTAATCTGCTAAGCACGACTGGACTGACACTTGCACATATCTTGGATCCAGATCAGACACCGTGTAACTCGGCGTCTCAATAGGATCGAACCTATGGTGGCACTAAGGTTACGTGCGAAATTTTTTCCTCGTGCGCACGACTTAATGTCGTTTTGACGACACTTTTTTATCTCGTCAAACGAAATTAAGTCGAGATAAAATATGTCTTCAAAATGAAATAATATCGTGCGCACGAGATAAACAAATATTTCACATGTCAACATAGTGCCACCGCACGAAGCTGTTTGGCATTCAATTAAATAGTCCACAAAAGCTTCTTACTCGCCTGTTTAGACATATTTCACTGTATGTATTTCCCTGTGTATGTATTTCCCTGTCCTTCATGTATATTACTTTACAGCAGAACCTGTCCTAAGCGACCATTCATTAAACAGCAGATGGTTGCTTGATCCAGGGCAAAAGTAATGCAGAAAGTTCTGATGGAGCTCCATGTATTACGTGAGACATACATTAAGCTACCACCTGCCTTACAGACATATACTTAGACATGTTTTAATGGCCTCTTAAGACATGTACTATTGTGTTTGTGTGATAGAACATAATTAATAACCGACAACGAACCTGATATCTTGATACATGGACATGTAACTCTACAATAGAACCTGTCTGAAGAGACCCTATATTGATTGAACACAGGAGTTTTAAAAACAGGCGATTGCTTAATGCAAGGCACACGTAATACAGAAAGCTCCAATATTAATGCAGAAGGCTACCATATGCCTTACAGACACATTATTATACCCACTTTTGATGGTCGTTTAACCCCTTTACATCATAGGCTATTTTTAAATAAAACCTCTTTGAAGAAATCTACCGAAAAGGAGCATCAGCTAGAGAAAAGTTCGAAACCATTGTGATAAATAGAGCATTTGCTCCTATAGGAGCAAATGCTCTATTTATCACTATGGTTTCACAAAGTGACTTTTACAGAGTCGACAAAAGTCGTCAATATGAGGAAATGGGTTAACCCTATACTCCATTACTATTTATATAGGAAATAATGACTGAATGAATATCAATTAGACTATTGTGTTGTTTATAATAGCACATGGGTACGGGATTGTTTTCATGGCAGAAACTGTAGAATCATATCTATATTATTTCATAAGCAAACAGAACAGACTATGATCAAACGGCTCCTACAGAAGTTGACTGATCTTGTTCTACTATGTTTGCAAAGGCATAGAAAGGCGTATCCATGGAGTAAAGGGTCAAGACAGGTTCTACTGTACAAATACGAGCGTATGTGTAACTATATTATTGAGCAATACAGCAGAATTGCTCTACAACGACCTAAATAACTAAACACTGGAGCTTCTTAACCATTTCAACGTTTATTCCAAATGTCAATACCTACCGACTATTCATGGAAAAAATAGTAGAATATTGTAGTCATTTTAGATATTAAAAAGAATAGGTCTGCCAAATTCCATTAGCAAACACAGCAGACACTGGTCAGACGGCTCCTATAGAAGCCGTCTGATCTGGGTCTACTCTGTTTGCAGATGCATGAGAACACGTTAATATGAGGGAAATGTTTAACCGTTTCAACGCTGAATTTTCAAATGGACTATTCAAAATTAAATTGTGCCAAGACTAACGTGAATATTCTGGGATTATTTCGTTTGATTGAAAAAAACGTAACAGGACAAAGAATGCAGATTCTGAAGACAGCCCTCCCATCTTGGTCTTCGCTGTTTGCAAAGGACATTAGTGACTCGTTGCCCGCACTGAGCGGGTTCAGGCAGATGGCTTCTTTACCCTCTCATCCATATAGGAAAGCCAGATCAGACAGTTACTGCATTAACACTTTACACCATAAATACGCATTCCTACGCCTTTGCAAACAGAGTAGACCCAAATCAGACGGTTCATATATGAACCGTCTGATCTGGATCTGCTCTGTTTGCTTATTATATAATATAGATATGATTCTACAATTTCTACAATATTCATATGTACATGTGCTATTGTAACATATTAATCTAATTACTATTGATGACGTCATTATCTCTTGCATTAATATTCTTGATGACGTCATTATCTCTTGCATTAATATTCTTGGAGGGAAGGGCTAAGTTGACTTAACGCTTTACTGTTCAATTACTATGCAAAGAATAATGACACGGTGAACATTTATTCGCTGGATTTTTATAATTTACAGTAAAACCTCGATTATTCGAATTTTCGTTATAAACGAAGTTAGACCCTTTTAGGCAGGTGGCTGCTTTATGCATGGTGAAAGTCATGCAGAAAGCTCCTAGGGGAGCATTCTTCATGACTTTCACCATGCATTAAGCTGCCACCTGTCTTAAAGATCGATAATAATACGTATTTTAGTGTTCGGATAATCGAAGTTTTACTGTATTTTACTTGCAAAAATATGGAATCAGATCTATATCTTGTCAATAGCAGACAGAGTAGACCGTGATTATACGTCTTCTTCTGTGTTGGCAAAGACGTGAACATGCGTTTATATGACGGAAAGGGTAATTGGTTTAGCGAGCCTTTACCGCATTACTCTACGTACTACAGTAAAACCTCTCTCTATAACGGACAATAAATTACATCAAGTATTCTGTGTTAAAGCCAGGTGGTTGCTTAAAGCAAGGTGAAAGTAAAACAGAACGCTCCTTTAGGAGCGTTTTGTTTTACTTTCACCTTGCTTTAAGCAGCCACCTGCCCTAAATACCAACTAATTAACACAATTTAGTGTCCGTTATAGAGAGGTTTTACTGTATTTCAGTGTCTCTAATTATACGTGTTTCTTGAATTTCTCCTCTGTATTTCTCTCCGTTTTCGACTTGGTGTGACTTTCTGTCTCTTTGCCTGCCTGTCTGTCCGTCTCCCGTTTAATGTGCCGTTCTATGTCTCTTTTTCTGCATATATCTTTCTCTCTGTTCATCTACCACTCATTCTCACTACCTCCCTCAGATGCTATGTTAAACGGAATGTATGCCATGTCATTACTGTTTGAGCTTCAATACCACATAACTATTATTAAATGTACATGCTAATATGACTTGTGTTTGTTATATGAGTGAGTGAGTATGCCTGATCGTCATACAGCGCCTGTAAGGAATGAGACCTCTCTGCAGTGTTTCCGCGAGAGTGCGTTTTCTGCATTATTGGCGCACTTTTTTTGGCCTTGACGCAATGAAATTCGGACTGTGCGTTTTCCCTGACGCAGGGATTTTTTCGTCCCCGAATTAGTCAAAGTCGCAAATTCCGTGTCCCATTGTACCGGGTTTTAGTCGTGCCCAGCCCGTCCCGGGTCAGTAGACGCTTATTCATGATCAAAGACATATAAGCGCCTAGGCGAGTGTGTTGATATGTAGTCATATTCCGCGAAAAGAAATACACACAATGTCTGCTCCTTGACAGCCTTCTTTCGGAAATAATCATCTTGTAACATAGACAATTATTGTGATAAAAGAGATGATTTACCCGCTGAAATGGAGGGCTAGTTCCCCGACCAAATCTACTTCAACTGATAATTTGCCGACTTCGGCGAGTGAAAAGTCGGTGAGTGAAAAGTCCGTCACCATGTCTGAAAAAGCAACCCTAATTTGTCTAAACGGGAAATTCACCAGGAATGGCTGAATGAAAAATCATGACTTTCTTACGACTCTAATAAATTGACTTGTAAGGTATGCACCAATGCGGGGAAAGCCAATCCATTAACAACTGGCTGCACCAACTTTCACCAATCACTTACTCTTTGTTTGACATTTATGATTTAGCCTCAAATCAACATAGGGCAGCTGTGGAGGCCACTACTTTAAGTAGCAGTATATTAAAAATCACTTCAAACATCATTTCATAAATCATACATGCCAATGTTAAATTTAAGGGTATGACCCACCAAAATTTCAAATGACCCCCAGATTTTTAATTTATTTTAAACATGGGGTCAAACATGACCCCCAAAATATCAGAGCTGGCAGAAACACTGTCTCTGCACGCTATTTTGTCGTCTACTATAAATACATAAAGTGTAATGTTATCCTTTTTTACTTTCCAAAAAACTTTATTGGAGTATCAAACAGTTTGGATTCTGATGAGAAGCCGAGTTACTCGGCGTCTCATCTGGATCCTTACTGTTTACATGTGTAAGTACGAATTCGCCGCTAGGGTGAACAGAGTGATGACGGTAATATTAGCACAGGTTAATGTCACGTGACAGACGGCTAATGTAACGTAAATAAATTCAAATCAATTTGAACAATTAATCAGAGTGACGAACAGTATGGATCGTGATGGGACGCCGACGGCTTGCATACTGACTATACAATATAACATATTTGAAATTACCACTCAACCCTTTCCCTGTTGCACACCTATGTGAAAAATAACAAGAAAACTACAAAATCGGACCGAAAGAATGTCTGAATGAGAAAGCATGCATGCTGTTGGCGGCACTGAACATATCACTACATATGGTCAATAGAACTCATGATAAGAAAATATTGAAACAAGTATATACAAGGTGCGTTTTTTTCTTTTACGGTACTGTCCCTAAACAAATTCTAAACACAGACAGGCATTCCTCTACGAGAAAATGTTTTGTTGATTTGGATAAGTGCTTTAGATCTCGTAAATGTCGAAAACAGTGGAATGCGATTTTTGTATCAGATCGGTACTGAAGTAAGAGTTGCAATAATTTCAAGTATTGACAGTCTTTTCAAACATCCTCAGGAAAAGCGGTGCATTGATAATGTGAAAGGTGTGTACCCAAATAAATAGCCTAGTGGGAAATGTCGGGTTTGATACGGGCTGCAATGCTGACATTTATCATAGTCGGCTGAATTTTGTCCGTACTGTAGTAAACAATAAAATAGCATGTCGGAGGGTAAATACATAGTTAAACCTCAGATGTATTATTACAACTAATCCGACATCAACAGAACACACATATTGGATGTGAAAATAACTGAATGACACAGGTTTTATACATACATATATTAATGTTTAAATAAGTTACATATCCATGTTATTCCTCCAATTTGTAATAGGTCATGCGTTGCAAATTCTTCTTTCTACAAATACCAAAACACCGAAAGATCTATACATGTTTCATCTTATTTGGTTTCAGTTATTTAGCTCACCTGGGTACTATATCCGTCGTCATGCCACCCGTCTCTTCTAAAACACATAAGTCAGTTTTAACCAAGGCTCAGAGAAATAGTCAGTGTAAGGCTTTCTTTTATTTTTCTTCCAAATATTGATTTCAATGTAGGGCCGTTGTTAGCCATGTCAAACAGAACTTTGTTTTTCGCCTGGGCGATTTCACCGTAATTTGGCAGAAGTGATCATTAGGTGAACCTCTAAACATATTGATTTGTTGAAAAAGATAATATTATTTCCTTAATATTTTCCCTATTGTATATTTAGTTCAATTTTAAATATCTACTGAATATTTATGGATATAAGGTGGAACATTTACGCCATTTTAGGAAGCGAAGAAACAGATCTATCAAAGTCCGTTAGCAAATTGAGCAGACCCTAATCTGATGACGTCTACAGGAGATGTCTGATCTAGATATTCTCTGTGTGAAGATGCGTGAAAAGGCGTTTGTATGAAGGAAAGTGTCAAATGGGAAGACCACTGGGAAATTTCCAAAATAATTTTGTAGGAATTATCCTTAGGTGACTCCTACCAAATGTGTTCGATCACAGTAGACTTTTCAAATATAACTAAGCAGATTTCAGTATAATGTTTGCAGAAATTCTCCTTAGGTGACCCTCTACCGAATATTTTCAAATAATTTTGAATAATTTAAAAATAATGAGTCAGGTATGGATGTAATTTTCCTTATTTTGCTTTATTGGGAAATTCAAAATGTTTCTCCAGCGACCCTCTGCTAACATTGCTCAAGTCCCATTACTTTTTAGCATCACTTTTCCTTTTGAAAAAATGAATAGATCGACAGTTTGTCGAAAGATAGTTTTAAAACAATTCGCGATGCTCAAAAAAAAATCATCTCGAAGACATAAATGGGGTTTATCAAGGGGATCCCTAGTTAGAGAGATCGTCCACAAAATACAAATGAGCTACTGTAACTTGATCGTCACGTGACGTCTGTGCTCAACAAAAGCAAATGGATATGACGACTAACAAGCCGCGTATGACACGAGTCGCATTGAAAACAGATATCAAGGCGAATAATCCAGCGTAAAATGATAGCGTAAAATATGTTAAAGCAGGATAGAAGAAAACCAAAGAGCAATATTGTTTTTAACTACCATAAAATTGCCTCGGACTTAAATATTGATGTCAATAACCCCTATTTCTTGAGATTGTATCACTTCAAGCTTTTGCTATAAACCAGTTGGTCATGTCATTACTGGTAATGTTGATATCATTAAAGACGTATGCGACAGTATGTTATCATGGCTAGTAAAAATTATGAAACACCGTTTGCGAGAGTGATTATGACGCATGTGTTTATCGTATACTGCGTACGTAACGGTATTTCGCGACGGGTAAACGGTACACAAAAATGATACGAAATCGTAAAAAGGTCGTTTTATCAGCCAGAGAGCTTTTAATCGTGGTTTAAACTCATCGGCCCGACTCAAGACATGGCACGAACTTCCGGAATCAGGCATATCTGTAATAAATCAGACTCAAACAGATACAGAAAAAGAATGGTGTCGACGAGAACATGCTGATGTTAATGCCATTTCGGATTGGAAGAAATGTATTTTTGATATTATTGATACGCGCATTGCTTTTTACAAATCAAATTACCAGCTTTTACTACCTCGACCTAGAGTTACATTTTGCTATTTGAAAATAAACATTTCTAATTTTCATTCAAATTATGTTCTTGCTACTGCTGATAATGCATCAAATAATGTAATCATTATTTGAAGATTGTACATGTATTCTGTTCATGTTTTAAAAAAGGAGCTAACTGGTTCACAATCTTATATTACAGTTCAAACACCCAAGAAAGATATAGTCTCGGGACATGTAAAAATGTGCAAGTCTGGTCCTAGCTTAAAACAACATAAACTTTCTACGTTGTACTGGATTCCGAAACAACATAAAACCCTTTTAAGGGGCGTTTTATTGCCAGATTTAGTTGTTGTACTACTACTAAAATATCTAAACTTTTGACGTCCTGTCTTACTACGATCAAACAACATGTAAAACGTTACTGTGAAAATTCTGGTATTAATGGTTTTTGGTTTATAAAATAATCAAATGATGTTTTAACTAAACTTGAAAACGAACAGTATAACATTTCTTCACTGGCTCTTATAATTTCTCTACACTCTATAGTACTCTACCTCACCATCTTATAAAGGATAAACTGATTAAATTAATAGAAACAACCCTGTGCCAGAGAAAATTAAATGCTCCCTGCTTCTAATGTTCAACGATTCAGAAATTGAACATTACACAATGTGGACTTGCCTTGATGTTTGTAGATCTCTTACGTTTCTTTTAGATAAAATATGTGTGCGTTATGTGGATAACATATAATCAAGTTGTTGGTATACCCATGGGTACAAATTGTGCCCCTCTTGTTGCGGATTTGTTTTTGTATTGTTATGAGAGGGATTTTATGCTTAACTTAAAACCTGATACACAGGCCGATATTGTTAATGGTTTTAAGAAAACTTCAAGGTATTTAGACGATATTTTGAATTTGGATAATCCTTATTTTAAAACTATGATTTCTTCAATTTTCCCAAAAGAACTGTCTTTAAACAAAACGAATCAATCTGACATTATGGCTTCATTTTTAGATTTGAATCTTTCCATCACAAATGATAAAATTTCGTCCAGTATATACGATAAAAGGGAAGATTTTAATTTTAAAATTGTTAATTATCCTTTTCTAGATGGAGATGTGCCCCGTTCTACATCTTATTGGGTTTATATTATTTCTCAGCTTATTCGGTTTGCCCGAACCTGTTCTTTGCTAGAAGATTTTAACAATCGTAATTTATCTATAACTGATAAACTTCTTAAGCAAGGTTACATATATCACAAACGTTTCCTAAATTTTATTAACAAATTTTACCACTCATTAGTAAATATAATTGCAATCTACGAACGTTACTGCAACACGGTATTTCTCAACCAGATTTGTATGGGGATGTTATCTACAAACTTAGGAAAATTCGGGGTCATATTTATTTTCATGATTTGTTTATAAAACGCATTAAATCTCTAAGAAGAAAGGTCATGACCCTACTATTTTGCAACGCACTGTATGTTTGGTAAGTGACCCTGTTGCAACAAAGTAACAAATATCTGCAGTTATACTGAACAATTATAATACCCCTGATAAGTCTATACCAGATAATGACTTAGATGCATTCTTCATCAGGATCCAAACAATTCTCAGTCTCTGATAAACATACCATAAGTAATGTATTATCAGTTTTACCTAACATGTATTATCATTTATCTAAGGCACATGATAACTAATTATTATATGAAAACTTAAAAACTCTTAATTAAATAATTACTTAATTAAATAATTCTTTCCCGAATGTGTCGATGTATGATATTGTGCATTTGAGAATAAGGCTGGCTGAACATTTGTATATCAAGCTTAGAATGGAACTATCAAGTGTTGATATACATGTATAACAATAAAAAAAACTGCTGCAGACCTCTCCTTGGCTTCTTTTTAAAAGGAATCCAACTTGTTTAAACTAGATGTAAATATGAGATTTTCAACCATACATCAAAATCGAGTTATCTGACGAAGCAACAACCCGTTTCATGAAAACAACATTCATATCAGGAGGCTA
Organism: Azorinus chamasolen; assembly: GCA_963576725.1. NCBI lineage: Eukaryota > Metazoa > Mollusca > Bivalvia > Cardiida > Solecurtidae > Azorinus > Azorinus chamasolen. The sequence continues at coordinate 11,087,135 of OY755242.1, forward strand.
AAAATGCGCATTAAATTTTTGCCTGCGGCGTGCGAGTGAGTGATAATTTTGCAAACAGTTTGGATCCAGATGAGACGCCGAGTAACTCAGCGTTTCATCAGGATCCAAACTGTTAGATACTCTGACCGTACTGTTCAAAGGAAATGCAAGATAAATGAACAGTCGATGACATTTTCTACAACACACGTTTGGTCCGCAAACTGCTACTGCATAATTTACATGCAACGTTTAGTAGATACAAACATGTACACCATTTGGGCGACAGACAAATGTCGTGTTTTCGTCTGTGATTTTTGTCGTATTCTTGAATGATTCGGTGTGTCATACAGTTTGATTGGATGCCTAGTTACTCAACGACTGATCAAAATCTAAGTTGTTCGGGTATATTTATACACTTACGTGGCTTTCCATAACAGGCGTCTAATTAATATCGATAAAACACTAAATGTGTATACAGTGTATGTCTTCACAGTAAAAATCAGTTAAAAACCTACATGTAGTTACAGTCTACTTCCAGTCCGAAAGACCGTTCAGCCGACTGTACATTTACTCACCTGATCATTGAGCCATTCAATATTGAACCTTGATAACATATGGCGCGATTAGCGATTAAACAGCCGCAGTACAGTACCGGATAGTGACCCTCACATGTACCCATTTTAACCCCTCGGTGTATCGTGCGGTGGGATACAAGGAAAAACGTCTCTGAAATTTCGAGCTGGTCCAGTCGGAATTCAAACCACGCACCGTTGGGTTATAAGCTCAACATTCAACAATTAGGCCACCACCACAAAAAGTAAAAGAGGTTCATACAGAAAACTCCTGCATGGGCTTACTTTCTGCAATACCTTCTTCCATCATTAAGCAACTACCTGTCTTAAGGACTGATATGTTTATATAACCAATATCGAAAAAGATATGCATGTATATATTTATGAAATACATGTATTTCGAATAAAAACAGATATTTTGTAGAGACAAATAGTTTGGCAACTATTTGTACTTTGCAGCTGTATATTTGCCTTCCCACCAGTTGTTTATCTAATTTTAAACCAAGTGACTATATTACAGTAAAATACCTTTTAACCGGAATTCTAGTGGGCAATGATTTAGATACTTTTAGGCAGGTGGCTGCTTAATGCAGGGTGAAAGTCATGCAGAAAGCTACTAGCGGAACTTGCTGCATGACTTTCACCCTGCATTAAGCTGCAACCTGTCTCCAAGACCGACATTTATACTGAATTTAACGTCCGGTTCAGAGAAGTTTACAGTTATATGTTTAGTTTAAACATATTTTATTTCCATATTTGAGGAAATTGGGTCGGGTCACAAGTTCTTACACCATTAGAATTGACCCTCCCCATACAAAGCATTTATATATACATGTAAATGTACAGTTATATGTTATTCCCCTATTTTCTTTCACTGAACCAGAACAGCGGACCGCATGCAGGCATATTGTAGGTAGATATACTGACCGATGCCGATACCAATACCAATACCGATACCGATACTGATATTGATACCGATGCCGATGCCGATGCCGATGCCGATACCGATACCAATGCCGAAGAATATTGTAAATACTGTTTGAACTCGTTCCTTCACATAAACGCCATTTTACGCATTTGCAAACAGGGTAGACCAGATCAGACGGCTCCTATAGCAACCGTCTGATCAGGGTCTGCTCTGTTTGCTAGTGCAATTTGATAGATCTGTTTCTTTAGTTTTTAAAATGACTACAATATTCCATCTCTCATATTTCATTATAACTATTTTGTCTATGATAATTCAGTAGGTATTGGAATTTGGAAATATATAGAACAGGGAACGGGTTAAATGCAATGTAATAAAGTTATTTATAGAAAATAGTATCTAAATCTATTAAATCTCTGCTTTACGACAGAAACGCAAAACTATTTCTGTCTGATTTGTAAACATGAACACTGAACAACTTGGTGTGTAAACTTGAATTCGGAACACCTTCGTGTGTAAACGGGAATTCTGAGCACATCAGTGTGAAAATATGAAATCGGCAGAACCCTTCGTATGTAAGCTTGAGCTCTGAATACCATTGTTTTTTAAATTTGAATTCTGAATCTCTTGGGTGTAAATGGGAATATTTCTGAATATCTTAGTGGATAAGTGTGAATACTGAACATCTGGTGTGTACATGTGTATTCTAGAAACCTTATAGTATAAATTTAACTCTGAATGCATTGTTGTTTAAACGTGATTTTTTATCACCTTGGTGCGTTAACAAGAATTCTTAACAAAATGATGGTAAACCTGAATTCGAGATACCTTGTTGTGTAAATGAGAATTCTGAGCACCTTGGTATATGTGTGTTAACGGGATTTCTGAACATCTTTGTGTGTAAACAGAAATCCCTTAACTTTTATCCTACTGTGAAAACAATAATATCGGCTCACAATTAAGCATGTTGCAAAAATACAACAAAGTTATGCAGGAAATCTAGAAGGACACAGGAAAGTGCTTATCAGTACTAGACTATTGATTACATTTTATTCGATCAAGCTTTGCAATAAACTGCCAACCGGGTATCAAAGAACTTGGACCCCTATAAGACGACGAGTTATTCCGAATGCCATCTAGATCCAAACTGTTTGCAATAGCGGTATAGGTATTAAGCTGTTAACCATTTCCCTGCTCTATATTTACTCCAAAGTTCAATACCTACTGAATATTCATGGACAATATAATTAAAATGGTATATGGAAGGTGGAACTTAGTAGCCATTTTAGAAAGTAAAGACACAGATTTTTTAAATTTCATTAACAATCAGAGTAGACCCTGATCAAATGGCTCCTATAGGAACCGTCTGATCTGGACCTACTCTGTTTGCAAATGCGTGAAAACACGTTTATAAATATGAAGGAAATGGTTAAACTTTGTTGGGTAATCTATATCTATGTTTCGTCTTTCTTTCAAAACATGTACTTTGTCTTCCTTTAAAATATTTGTGTAACCAAATTAATACTTTTAATATTTTGAACATTTTTATATTTTTATGTTTGAGTGTCAGCAACGCTAATTTTAGATGACTATACAACGTTTTATGTGTTAAAACATCATGGTCATATAAGCACACACAAGCGGTACACTATACGATACAATGACTTATTTATGTAATTTGAACCCAATACATTCGTTAAAACTGACTTTACTCTTCCCATGCTAAAAAATAGTTTGCTTAAAGCCTCATCTGATGGAATAGATACATACATCTGATTCGTTCATCCACTGACCGAGCGCCAGACGGATTGGATCCGGATTAGACGCCGAGTTACTCGGCGACTCGTATAGATCCAAACTGTTTTAAATGCTAGTCTAGACACACTTACCAATGCAAGGGTTAACTTTGTCACCGCTATGGACCAATGTGTACACATGTAAACAGTTTAGATCCAGATGAGATGGCGAATAACCGGGCTCCTCAATAGACCTCGTCCTGTATATCACCAAACCGCTGTGTTTTAAGGACACAGGAAACAAAATGCACTTTTTAGGATTGAAAGAGGCGACATGTCGTATTGCAAATAAAGGTTATTAAATGTCAATACAGACCTGAAATGAATTGTCCGTATCACATTGTTACTGAAATAGTAAACGATGCGGGTGTATTTCTTTGCTATAGTTCAAAACATTTTGCTGAAATCAAAACGAATGTTAAAATCATGCATATTAGTGTTTGTTCCAATGGCAAGTGTAGTGTGCTTATATATATATTCATCCAGCATGCGGTAAGTTGAATCTATTCTTACACACTCCAAACAACGAAAAATAGTGGAAATGTTAACTTAACTTGAATCTTATTTCGCGACGTGACTAGCATTGGCAAACAGATTGGATCCAGACACAGTGTCAATGGACGTCTCATCGGTCAACAGTTTCTCAACACTTTGATAGAATCGGACGAAGTGAAATTAACCCTTCTCCTGCTGAATTTTAAAATACATTTCTCATTCTTTACCCGTGGCCTGTTGTATATTTACATATATCTTCAGTGTGTACAAGTAGTTTGCTGTGCAATCACTGCTGTGGAGTGCACTGGTTGCACATTCAACTTTTAAATAGCGCAGACCCTGATGAGACAGCTCCTGCAGGAGCTGTCTCATCTGGGTCTTCACTATTTACAGGTAAGTATATTGACGTGAATAGCAAGCGAAGGGTTAAAAAGTGTAACATGACAAAGGCCCTCTCATTTGGACCTACCTTGTTTGCATATGACAATAGTTACTCATTTCTGTCACTGAAAGGGGAAATTGTCTATAGATATACGATGGTATGATTATAACCCTTCTCTTGTAGGCTATTGCTACTGTCGCATCTGTGACTACCTATGCAAACGGTTTGGATCCAGATGAGACACCGAGTGACTCGATGTCTCAACAGGATCCAAACTGTTTGTCACTGTGATTGGTTTACATGTATACAACAATGAAGAAAAATAAAGGTTTGCAGATGACAAAATTTGGCGGCGAAAGAGTTAAGGAATCCTAATTCTTATAGTGTTGTTTTGATTTGACCGACAAATAAATCTGTATCTCTTTAACCCTTACACCACTGTCCACCCTTTCCCCCATGAATATTATTGTAAGAAATAATGACATCATGAATATTAATTAGATTAGTTGTTATAATAGCACAGAGATACATGCTTCTTGGGTATGGCAGAAACAGTAGAATCATATAAGAAATAAAGAAGATATTTAAAGGCATGTAAGGTCATTTACTTATTTTTACATATTTATCTTCTTGTCGCCGACATCTTTCTTTCCTTCACTATATATATAATTTATTATAACATAAGCAAACAGAGCAGACCCTGGTCAGACGGTTCTTACAGGAGCCGTCTGATCTGGGTCCACTATTTTACACAGGCGTGGAAAGGCGTATATTTGGAGTAAAGGGTTAAACGCAATGTCTAGTGCACGTTTAATTAATATAATTTTATAAGCAAATTTGTGTGCAAAGGTGTATGGTTAATGTTCGGTATGGTGAACTAAATGTCGCTTGTAAACAATGTCGGCTTCTTCAGTTTCAAGTTTGTTTTATAGGACATTTCTTTTTCAAACTCAAGAGCAAAGTGTCATCCAGTTTGGGTATTGATTAGTTTTACAGTTTATTTTTCACTCAGCACACACATATTTGACAAGTGGTACATATTGAAAACATATATAATTAACCGACTTTGGCCAAACACTATAGGCACGCAGTTTAGACCAAGAACTAAGGGTTCCTACATGATCCATATGCCCGGGGTCTACAAATCTGTCCTACGCAGTTTGGCGTGTCAGATGGCTGATGACTCCGTTCTGTTTGTTAAGGTAATTACGAAATCGCCGAAGCAGACTGCTTTTAACAATCAATGGTATGATGGAGACCCAAGCATTCTTTGGTATCACGTTACATGCTTTACCTGAGCCTGGTGTAATATTCAGCTTTAACAAACAAAGACAATAAAACACTGGTACACGTACAGTGTAGTAAAGAAGGATATATATTTTCAGTCAGGTTGGTACTTAATGCAGAGTGGAAGTAATGCTGAAAGGTCTCATTAGAGCTTTCTGTATCACTTTCACCCTGCAGTAAGACGCCGTCTGTCTAAAGGGTCAATAATGGTACTCATTTAGTGTTCGACTTAACGAGTACAGTAAACCCCTCTAAACCGGACGTTAAATTTTGTATAAATATCGGTCTTCGAGATAGGTGGCAGCTTAATACAGGATGTAGGTCGTGCAGAAAACTCAAAGAGAAGCTTTCTTGCAGCCACTTGCCTAAAAGTATCTAAATTCTTCTCAAGCATAATTCTGGTCTAGAGAGATTTTACTGTATATAAATGTGAAAATCATACTGGACCGTGTTGAAAACATAGGGCGAGTTCTAAAAATCTGTCCGATTTACTATGCATTTAACAAGATTTACTTCTTACACTTAAGTCGCCGCGCTAATATATACACTCAAATGAAGCCTAATTCTGGATTTTTATAAAATATTGACAAACGTCATACCAAAGCTCATTTAGAATATTTCATTTTAACTATGCATGAATCAACGAACGGGTTTTACAATATTCTAAGCTTATAAATCGCATGGACGCTTTAGCAAAACTTTACTTTAATCATTAGTCTAAATGGAAATTAAAAAAAATCATTTCATTTGAGTAGTTGGTACGCATGCTTTTAATAGGTTACACGTTTTCATATGACTAGTTGGTACGCATACCTTTATTATGTTACACGTTTTAGTTACTTTTTAACCCTTTCCTCCATGAATTTTCATTTATGAAATAATGATATCATGAATATCAATTAGATAATTCTTTATGATAGCACATGACCTCAGGAAAGTTTGGCCATGGCAGAACGTATCTATATTATAAGCAAACAGAGCAGACCCTGATTGGACGGTTCCTATAGGAGCCGTCAGCTATGTGTCTACCCTGTTTGCAAATGTTAGAAAGGCGTATTTATGGTGCAAACACTTAATACGTGCCCGTCGAAAATATCGGTGTCAGACTTTTTAAAATATATTGACTGACTGTAATACAGCCTGGATTTTAATGAGAACCAGGATTACTCGGTGTCTCATTTGGATCCACGCTGTTTGCCATTACCATTCAGTCATGGGTAGCGAATAAGGATCAGTGCGTTTCGTTAAGGCATATAATGAGTACAGAGGACCTCTTTCGGATATTTTTCCAGATGATGTTGCTCGAACTACAGCAGAACATGTTTTAAGCCACCATTCCTTTATTGAACATAAGACTATTAAAAGACAGGTGGTTGCAGGGGAAAAGTAATATATAGAAAACTCCTATAGGAGCTTTCTGCAATACTTTTGATCTGTATTAAGCTACCACCTACCTTACAGACATAATTAGTTTCCTTTCGATTGCCGCTTATGACAGGTTCTACTACATCTATTTCGAATCTTTTTCCAGAGGTTGTTGTTTGAACTATATCTATTTATGACCTCTTAACTTCATATAGACTCCTCAAGGTAATACACATACCAGACCGTCTGGTATGGGCATGAATCAAGGAAATAATGCGTGTAAAACTGTCTACATATAAATTTACATAATAAGGCAAGTAGTTCAGCAAGTATATCAAGCCTGTCTATTTCTAGTTATTCGATCAGTGTTTTGTTGTACAAAATGACACATATTTGCTTTTATGTCAAAACTGAGACCCAAACCAATTACTGTAATTGAAAAATGAGGCGATGCATGGTTCCCTTACAACTTATGACGGTGAAAATAAATAGGTACCACACTCTAACAAAGAACCTGAAATAACAGGCATTTTATGCACATAAATAATCACAGATGGACCGATAGAATCAAACACACGCACGCATGTACACACACGTGTAAGCGCGTACGCACGCACGAGAGTCTTATCGTAATTTGTAGCCCATTGTCCCGGAATGATATGTGTAGCTCATTTTAAAACAGGCTTTAATTGCAAAGATTTCTCAATAAATGCCGCAAACATGTCTGGGGTATTTACCTGTTCAACGAATTTTAGCATTACGATTTGGTATAGAAACATACAAATGTACATCTCATTTTACATGTAAGCTGACAGAATAATGGATCACATGCTTTGGTAAACTAGCAGAATAATGTAGCACACTGTAGCATAATAGTGTCCTAAACGATACCCCGAAACGTGCTACAAACCATACACACATGGAAATGTCCTTTAATCTAATTATGTACTAGGTCCTACTGGATGTGCAATGATTAAAATGAAATGTTCACGTGAGATATACAGAAATAGTTACCGGTGAAATGAAACAATTTAAGTCCAAATGGCTTCGAGGAAACGGTAATCAGTTGTATGTTGTTCCTACCTCAGGCCAGTTATGTGCATGAGCAATAATTTGTCTTCTTCCACATACGTACCCAGTGTTTTGTCCTAATTTGTGTGTCTGGGTGGGGTGGTAATGGTGTAGATCATCCACTGTGAAAACGGTGGAAAATCCACGGGGCATCCATTTAAAAGCACTTTCTATATACAGATTAAACTTACGAAAATACAAAATGAATAATTTGACTATTCTAAGGATCAAATGTTCCATTTTTCACGATATTTTGATAACTTCACAACCTTTTCACAATTGCATGCAATGTTTTGTTAGATGTTGCAAACCTGTCTTTCTCAAGAGCTGACCTAACACCAGCAAATATGTCCAGGCGATGAATAATCACGCCGATCCATTATGTATTTTTACGTTTATGTTTTTGTTCTTCATTTCGTTGCATGCATAATACATTTATGTGTGTATGGTTATTAGCTGTTATGCTTGAACCGAAATAAACAATATGTTATGTTTATATATTAACCTTACAGACATAACATTTTGATACACCTGGGACACGTAACCTGAAAACTTTAACAGTTACTCGGCATCTCATCCAAACCCCGCTATTTGTATTTAACAATACTCACAGGGGGCATACAGTGAAGGTTTTTAAGGATCTGCATTCATGTTTTCCATTGTTTACCGTATATATGGCTCTCCTATGTTTGATTTAAATATAAATAATTTATTTTGCAATGGAATGCATGTTCAATCGTTACATATGTTTTGGTTTGGTATGATGATTTAACTTTGCTTCATTACCTCTTTCAATACCAAAGACATGTCTGTGGAATCCTTGCTGACACGTCTGGGTCCATGAGGCTCAAATCTGACCAATCAAAAACTTGAGAACGAACTCAGACTCAACTAAAAGTTTTATAAGCATGGACCCTGAACTACATTTTGTAGATGACAGACCGGGTAATTCGATTTTTCATGTGGTCCCAAATAGATTAACACTCTGATTGTGTCATTTAAAAGAAAATTAATCAGTATATCCACAATATAATCCTTTGACTTTAAAGTAGATACTAATTGGTATTATATACACTGACATGATCAAAGTGTCAAGCAGTTTGGATCTGAATGAAACGCCGACCTGCAGCATACCTGCCCCGATGCTGACCTGCAATATACCTGTCCCGAATATCTGTTTATGTGCATGATCTTAATCATGTATTGCTCAGTGTTAACTTGCTTTATAAGAATGTAAATAAAAATCAAAGCGCTGAAATCGTTGAAAGCCTGGCGAAAAAGTAGCCAAGTAGCAGTCATGTATTTAGAGATATTGATCAACATCATTTTAGAAATTTTGGCAGAGTTGTTTTCTCAGGACTATTTCTGTCAAGTATCCTTGAAATCTGACCACTGTGTTTGGAGAAGATTTCTTAAGATTTTTCTTTTGTTGCCACAGCAACCAAAGTTCTTCATGGATCCAAATTCTTTTAGCAATTCTGATAGAGCTCAATACCAAGATCAACTATCGGAAGATTGGTAACATTCTACAAAGCAGTTTCAGAGGAGATGTCGTTTAAAGCAATTGCCGACAAACGGGTGGACAGATAGACGGATGGGCGGACTGAACCCTTGGAAACATGGGGGACGATTGAGATGATTATATAGAAATAAAAAAGAAATTTCTATATTCAACTGTAAATTACAAAATCAGCATGACAACTGCAACACATTTCATACCACAGTTTCTAATTCAATTGCACAGAAAAAGAAATATGCAATGTAAACGGAAAAGTTATGTACTGGCCATTACAGTAGACCCTGTCTTAGACGACTATTAATTTAGTGAACATAGGAGTCTTAAAAACAGGTGGATGCTTAATGCAGGGCAAAAGTAATGCAGAACGCTTTCATATGCGCTTTCAGCATTAGTTTTGACCTGCATTAAGCTACCACCTGCCTAATAGGTCCATAGTTACACCTCTTTTTGAGGGTCGCTTAAGACAGGTTCTACTGTACTTATATTTATCTGGAAATATCTGCAACCGAGATAAATATTTTGAAAACAGTATCGCTTTACATGAAAACTGATTTCAGAGTTAAACAGACAATTCACGTATGTAAATGCATTAGAGCAATACTGAAAACTTGGTCAGCCCTGTGCCGTATTTCACATCACAACTTTAAAGAATCACCCTCTAGAAACACGACAATTCTACTGATGACAGTATTTGCAAACCTAGAAATAAGAAGACGACACTTAAAGTCGACGCTTAACGATCGCAGGGCAGGAGCAGACCGGCAGTTCTGGTTCAAAGGGTGGTTAAGTGGTATTTTTCTGTATTGGAAATATGCGATTAGACATATAAATCCGCCTATGGTGCATTAATACACAAACATGTTAAATCGGACGTGGCATTGGAACGATTGCTGCATCCGATTTACGGTACTAAATTTTCGACTGACTGCCGCCAGTCTAATGATAAAATATAATCAGGATGGTTTCATCATGAAAGCTTATCATCGTCGTCTTGGCAATTATAATAATTCAAATAAATATTAGCTTGGTTCGGAGTACATATATTATATATTTACATATTTTATTAAGATTTTTCGGATTAATGGTACAGCTACAACCATCTTAAGCACATGTGGTAAACTGAAATGAGAATGCCGTAACATGCAAGAAATATACACCACTGTGTAGATCTATAAACCCATACATATTTATTTTTACATACCAGGGCAACCAATTGCGTAATTTCCACATGTTTTTATTATCATATAAGGAAATTACGGTGCATTTGCAGTATAACTGGTTGAGTATTTTAAAGACTGAAATACATAAATCATTCGCCTGAACACTGCTAAAGTCATATTGATGCCATGTGATTTTAAAGCTTCTTTTTTCTGCACTACCTTTAAGAAAATATCACCCTAGTGTTAAACAGTTTGGATTCATTCTGTATGTAGAACAATATATTTAATTTGAGTAAAGTATGTCAAATATTTACATTAGCTTAATTTTAATACATATTTCACCTTCTTTACCCATGCCCTGTTGTATAATTATATATATCTTCACTATGTACAAGTAAATCGCTGTGCAATCACTGCTGTGGAGTGCACTGGTTGCACAATCAACTTGTAAATAGTGCAGACCCTGATGAGACAGCTCCTGCAGGAGCTGTCTCATCTGGGTCTTCACTATTTACAGGTAGGTATATTGACGTGAATAGCAAGCGAAGGCTTAAACTCCTGCTGGACAAGACGTGCTAGCTCTTTGCAGATATGTTGTATCTGGATGCCTAGTTGTGTGGCGTCTGATCCGGATACACGTTATTTGACAAGTTGACACTATCGTCTCCAAAGCTTAAGCGGATCCGGAGCAGTTAAGAATTTAAGCAGTGAGAGTTTCAGCAGCCAATATGTTTTGCTGCATAAAAAGAGTCAAAACAATATAGCACCTGTGGCGTGAATGTGGTGTGTATCACGACCTACACGAACAGCATATAGTTTATTGTTGTTACACAATATTGAAAACTTGTGTTTTAGGGGAATATGTCCGCTACAGAGCTTCTTCCATTATTACTGTATAAAAGTATGTGACAATCTGACATTTTAGAAGTGATCAACAAAGTTACTATATCTGTTACATGTATTTGCTGCTAGCTGGATCAAAAATCGACTTAAACTCACAGCCACATGCTTTTAAAAACACACGTGTTTATAAATAAAATGCACGCTATAGGTATGTTCTATTGTATATCAATATGGGTCAGTAAGGTTACGTTATTTTGTATATCAATATGGGTCAGTAAGGTTACGTTCTATTGTGTATCAATATGGGTCAGTAAGGTTACGTTCGGTTGTATATCAATATGGGTCAGTACTGTTACGTTCGGTTGTATATCAATATGGGTCAGTAAGGTTACGTTCGGTTGTATATCAATATGGGTCAGTAAGGTTACGTTCGGTTGTATATCAATATGGGTCAGTACTGTTACGTTCGGTTACATATTTGTTATATGTGTATCTAACATCCGCATGAATTTAAATACATTAAAATGTACATAAATGTAATACGACTCGATGCGTCTGTATTAAATGTTTCCTTTCAATATATATACGGCTAACTATTAAGATTGTTATCAGTGTCATCAATATGGGCGGAAAAGTTAGATTTATAGTGCGTTACTTTAACGTCTTAATAATCAATCAAGTACTAGAATATACAATAAAACCTCTCTATAACGGCCACTAAATTATGTTAATTAGTTGATATTTAGGACAGGTGGTTGCTTAAAGTAAGGTGAAAGTAAAACAGAACGCTCAAATAGGAGCGTTCTGTTTTACTTTCACCTTGCTTTAAGCAGCCACCTGCCTTTAACACAAAATAGTTGATGTAATTTAGTTGCCGTTATAGAGAGGTTTTACTGTACACTGCTTTACAGTGCCCGAGTAAAACATCCACTAATTCATATAATATGCGGGCACATGATCTATTGTTTATTAAGTTTCCAGTTATGATTCCTGAATGTGGGTTTCATAACTGATAACTCATTTTTCAGTTTACAATATTTTACCCACATCATTGCCTGAACGTTTCTCTTTTCGTCTAATACGTCGTAGTTCCTATATTCAAGTTTATTTTAAATATGATATAACTAGACACTATCCATACATAAATTGGTTTAACGACTTCCCTGTAGTTGCCCCGACTTCATCACAGTCATTGTGTACATATATGACGGATTCTCACAGTTGTGTTTATGCTATATTTTATATATCGTCCTGTGTTGAGAGAGAGTGAGAGAGACAGACGGAGAGAGAGAGAGAGCGAGAGAGAGATATATATAGAGAGAGATATAAGAGATATGGTAAGTAGGTCGGGATAGTGTGAGAAAGTGGAACTAGGGGAAAGGAGTGAGGGGAGGTTGTGTGAGAGGGAAAATGAGGAAATAAGTGGTAAGTGGGCCGGGGATAGTGCGAGAGAGCGGGAGAGGGAAGACAGAGACATGAGAGAAAGAAGGATAGAGAGAGAGAGAAAGAGGGGCACTCTTGCATTTAATCAGAACATTGTAAAGATATAAACCTTAATAAATAGTAAAGTCCCCTGTGAGAGATCGAACACATACCAATTCATTAACATGCAGCAGCATGTATAGTTGGTTTAAATTTAAACTGTTTTAAAATTAGCACAAAATACAAACAAACTGCTATTTTGCGCGACAGAGCCTCATTTTGTGGATTCGTTAACTCGACACTTGGACAATCTGACGAAAACCAAAGTGCAGAAGTGTTGACCAAGAACCTGTCTTTTATATGTCATACAATATAATAACGCAGGATGCACTTTCCTGACTGTATTAATACGGACCCTGAATACATATGCGTCTAATCATCTGTAAATATGTTTAAATCAACTTAACATTGGCTGAGCTAGATCCAACCGAAGCACTAATTATGTGGTTGTCTAAGCATACACAATAAACTTAAACCAAAGTTTACATTTATTTACTGATGAAATGATAAGCCATAGTGTTTTGAAAAGGTCTTAATTCTACATGCTTTTGAAGGATTGAAGGGCCAATGTTATGAAATGACACGCCATTTGTTGATCAGTGATAAACACATTGCTTGCCAAATATGACTAAGTGCACTAAACGCATATTAAATTGGCTTGCAACTCAGAAAACTTGCATAAAACGTGCTGTTGTAGTCCCGCTATATCATGTATTAACAAGGCGATTCTCGTGCTCACGCGCTGTTGTTGACCGGTTTTAATTATCCGTTTTTGGGGTCTAAGGTAAACAATGGACGCGAATGCTATAGCGTTTTGGCCTAAGTTAGGTGAATGCCGGGGTGTGAGTATTTCCAGGAGCACCGGCAATTAACTGTTTTTAGTGATAGACATATTGAATGAAATTCCGTGTAAACGTTATGTGATACAATCATGCATTGACGTCGAAAAGAAAACAGTGGCCCGGAAACAGCATAAATCGACGAAGTGTCAAAGAAGTGTATAATGTTGCTGCCGCAGGATTGCTTGTATTTTGAGGAATTAAATTGATGCAGGAAAGCAGAAATTTGGTTTTATGCAAGAATACCGTTACTACACGTTCGGGCTCGGGCCAACAACAGTCCCTCGGGACACTGCAGATGTTATTGCCCGAAAAAACGTGTATTAACCCTCTATTAATGCGCTTCTCGTACACATTAATACAGATGTAAACTATATGAGAAGTCGAGATGATACTGCAGTGGCTTGTAGCACGTGCGACACCGAATATCTTGATTCTAAGGTTGCCTTTTGGGCCGAAAGTGTTGATATAATATAAACCAGAAATTTGAATATTTTACAACTATTGTTTTAATTAAGCAGTATGATATACTGGGTTCATATTGTTAAAATCAACTGAGTATTGCGTGGACGACTTTATATTTGATACACTGGGTTAGCATCGATTTTATACTAAATAACACGTCACGTTTATGCCGGCGTGTAGTGGTGTGTTTGTCGACAGTTGGCTTATGTAACACAATGGATTTGATTGAATCGGTCACGTCAGCATGGCTTTACTATATCGATGAATGCAATTTGATATTTTTTGCGAAAAGTCCTTCACGGCAAACCATATACGTACCATTTGGAAACAGTAAAGATGTTGCCCCGTATGGTACGAAATGTTTGTAGCACGCGAAACACATGTTTCAAATTATGCGTTCTCTTTCACTCAGTATGGACATAGAACATTTTCAGTCAAGAAAAGGTTACTTTCCCCCCAAAGTTGGAGATCATTACAATAAACTCTTTAAATCAAGTTTATTGTGCAAACAGAACTACTTTTTTCAGCACGAAACGTTATGTAGCATTTACAAAACACTTTGGCGTACACTTTTCTACTCAATGCAACCACGTGTTGTACAACGTGCGCAGGCTAAACTGTACGAAACACCGGTATTCAATCTGCGACAACTCATGCACATATAACTTTATTCGATATTGTTGAACAGGCTGTTGAATCACGACTGCTTATAATTAAATAAACATCGCCACTTGAGCTACACTGTATGCAGTGGACAAGTACCAAATAAGACGAGCGTTGGCGCAGCACGCGGCGCTTGTTTGGACTAGGAGTCACAAAATCCGTAACCGGTTAACCGGAATGGGTACTTCCCTTAGTTCGTCATTAGAGTGCTAAACGTTACAACGGCCTTAAGAAGACTTTTAAATTTGTTTTCTTGTTCAATAAAACTGTTGAAGTATATGTATTTGTTTCAAAACTCTGTAATTTGTTGGTTGTTCTACTTAGCATACCAAACTGATCGATTTTCATCTTCACAACGGTTATTTGTCATCTGTAGTAATTTTGCCGTGAACGTGCCAAGTAAGTCGTTGGTCTGAAATATTTCGAAAGAATAGTGATGACAATATCAGCTTAACTTGATTATGATAAAACGTTATCATCAAATTTCAATTTCTTTTCTCAAGTTTGAAACTGGTTTAAGAATAATACCAGCTTGAGCGCTTCCTGCAATACTTCAATTCAATTCAAGTTGTTTATTGCATAAAACATACATAGTATGCTTATAGCAAGCATGATACAAGACTACTATACATTATTTTAAGAAGGCCTCTGCAGCCATGAAAACTGTACTGTATTCTCAGCTGATGATTGTAAACAATGGCAGAAATATATATGTTTGAAGTTTGAACATCTGTGACATTTCCCGAGCGCAGAAACATATCAATATTAACACCCAGGTAATTATTATAAGCATACATCGATAATAACAATGTTTTTTTCTCACATTGCTCTATCATATTATGATGATATATGCAGTCGCAATATGAGCATATATCGATAATAACAATGGTCTTTCTCATTGCTCTTTCATCATATGTTGATATATGCAGTCGCATTTTAGTACAAAGATTGACAGTGTACCCATGTACGAATGATTGTAGGACAGCTCCGGTTAACCGGTTTTAGCAGTTCTGTTGAGTGACATTTGCAAACAAGTTAACCTTAAATTGTAGCTTGGGCTGAAGTTTGTTTCACTTCAACATGGCCAACAGTAACAACATATCTTTTCTTCAGGTTAAGATTTGACTGTCATTCTCATACATATTGACACTTCAAAACTGCATTTACCGATTGTACTTTTGTCCACTTTCTTGTACTTGTAACCCATTACATTATACACAAATTCTACACTCTAACTTTAACTATGAACGTGACTAATTAAACACGTTTCGACCCAATACTACAACACATTCAAACATCGGTTGATTGGAAACATGAGCTTATTGTTAGATTTACATAATCGATTATAGTGATATAAAAGCCACTGTTGTTTCAATAAAATATAAACGGGTATATCCAGTAAACCTAGAATTTAAAAAAGACAAATACATCAAATATAAAAGATCTGCTCACAGACACACTACGATCGGTCACCATACGACCTTTGCTTGTAATATTCCTCTTTTCAAGATAAACCTCATGCATGTATTATGTGTTTTATGGAATATTCCACAATTTCATACGAAGATGTGAAAATCACATGTACTTACGGCTTAATGGAATAGCCTGGTGGTTGAAATCATAATAGCAAATTATTCCTTACTCAGAAGATTGCAAGCAACAACGAAGTACTCCTTGACAACTGTTGGCATATACTTTAACATGTTGATAATGGCAAGTTTCTTTTATTCTTAAAGAACTGGCTATTTACCTAATTTTGAAACCATGGGTTGTTGGTCAATTATGTTAGGGGTGGATTTTGATCTTTTAGACCTAAGATAACGATCACAAAATTCGTCTCTGACGGAGAATTTGTAGTAATTTGAACCAAACATGGAACGGTTTGTCGTTGATGTAAAGACACTTGACCTTTGAAATAGAGGATCTTACATGAGTGTTCTTGATTATTGGATTTATTAAATGTGTCTTTTTAAAATGATAAAAAACGAGCTTTAGCGAGTTTTTTATCGTTTTAAAAAGACGAATTTAATAAATCCAATAATCATGAACACGAATGCAAGATCCTATTTATAACATAACACACACAAATGTTATTTGCAGCCAATATTTCAGCAGTAACGTGGATTGTTATAAATTCTCCTTACATATAGAAATGATGAATGAAAGGTGTTATTAGGTTCGCTAGGTAACTGGGACAAAGTAGGTCCAAATTTTCCAACTTTTTTTTTACTTACTGTCATATCAACCAGGATCTAATTCAGACCTCTCTGGTATTCAATTTAACCGTGATAGTTTATGATACAAAAACATACAGAAACACGTCAAAATAAATTTTGAGTTACAGTTTTGACATACATAGTTACAATCACGTCACATTATGACGTCATTGTACACAACATGTGTCTATGTAAAGCGCGCCATTTACATGATGACCCACATACAGTCGCCAACACGTCCGACACTCACTGTCAATGGGATTCGAAATGCGCCTTCGTTTTGGTATATTAAGCCCTTCATTAGTGTTGTATGTATACACATGGACATGGACATTTCCACCGAGAAAAAAATCTCGATTCAAGATCAGTGAAAATGTTTGAAATGGACAAAAGATTCAGTACGAACTGCTGCATAAAATGTGTTGGAACAGGAGGAAGATTTTCGCGATCAGCTGAGTATAGCATATTTGAAATTTGTTTGTGCTGTGCTGGATTCAGATGACTATAGTTGTTGATTGACGAGATATTTTTATGAGTAAAATCTGCATAAACAAAAGGACATGCGGTGAAGAAAATGCAAAGTTGTGGAGGCATTTTCTATGTAGAATGGAATGTATGGGTCAGAGTAGCTGGTAGGTCTTTTTTGGCATACATTTTGTATATAATTACTGACAGCGATTACAATTTGTATTATTTTATCGAAATTAAGGCGCAAGTGCCAACAATCCTTTGCCATCTATCGTGACTCAATCGTGGACAGGTAGGTCGATCACCGTCCGCCAGTTTGTTTGTTTTGACAGCGCGTATGAATAAAGTTCGGTCGTTCGAATGTTATTCACTAGTGAATATATGCCCGTGATTATCAAAAAATAAATGATAGTGTTACGTCACGCTGAAGCCACGAGTCATGTTATAATACGGAATATTGCTAACGTTTTTTGGCCGTACAACGCTCTTAAATCATGAACCTACCTTTTGACAGCAAAATGACACAAACGTGTTTCGACCGAGCATTGTTCTGTGTGCTAACACGAGTCAATGAACTGCAGATTTCACACACCCTCAATCAATTTTCTAAGTGGCTGTAGATATATAAAATATCACTTTGCCAGTGTCAATGGCATAATATAACAATGATTTAGTAAAATTCATATGAGCATGAAAGTATATAGATAATTGAATTTATTCTGTGTCGTTTATGAAGTGTTTGAACCCTGATCAGAACGCAGAGCTGAGTCAGAAATCATTACCGCTCCATATCAAGTATCAAGATCAGTGTGATGAAGGGTTAGGACAGTCGAACTAACATTATAATACTCATTGAGATTTCTGAATGCACACAGTTCCAAATGAGTGCTACATTTGAAATGGCTATTTTCTTAGTTTACATAGTAATTAAGAAAGCTGAAAACCTTTGATAAAATTAAAGCATGGCTATAATACCTGATTTGACAACCAAGAGGGACGGTAATCATTCAATTTTCACGAGTAATTATTAATCAGAAAACTCATTTATGATATAACATACAGTCATTTTAAGTATGTAATACATTATTTGTACCAAGCTTAATAGTTCTTCATGGAACAAGTACAAAATGAACATAAATCGTAGTTACTTGGATTGCGTCGTAGTCACCTGCAGGGCGCAGCCATGTTGAAAATCGCTGTCACGTGATCCATTTACGCGCAAAGATTGGATAATGGACATGTCCAATTGTAATAGTGAACCAAATATACAAAATGGACATAGAACAGTATAATACTGGCAATAATTTCAGATAGAAAGTATGGATAACATAATGAATTACACCTGAGGAGATAGCACTTGAAATTACATTTCGAAAAGTATATAGAAATCTATTTTTGTCAAAAATGGGCCTGGGACTCTACGACTGACACGAGAATTTGTTCACCAGAACTATATTCGTGAGTGTGTGTTATATTAAAATATCTGCATATTACGGGTAAACACACACATACACACAAACAAACAAATGCGCGCGCACGCACGCACCTACACAACCACTGTGTCAATGTAACCTTTTACTTGAAGAAATATTAATGTAAGAATAATGATATCATGAGTAATAATTATATTATTTCTTATAATTGCACATGGACACATGAAGTGTTGGCCATGGCAGTAACTATAGAATCATATCTATATTATTTCACAAACAGAGCAGACCCAGATCAGACCGCTCCTCCAGGACATATCTGATCTGGGTCTACTCTATTTGCAATGACGTATTTATGGAGTAAATGGTTAAAGTAATGTTTTAAACTGTTTGGTTTACCCTTTAGCTCATAGACAAGCATTTTAACATAGTCCAATCAGGGTCTACTCTGTTTGCTAGTGAAATAATATAGATTTGATTCTACAGTTTCTGCACTAACCTAACCCTTTACGTGCCATTATACAAATCATATAACTGATATGCAGGATGGCGTTTTGTACATAAAGCGTTAAGTCCTTTGTTTACATCCTTTGTTTACATTTCGGCTTTTGTAATGTTATTTTGTTTTCAGGTGACCCGTTTGGCATATTTCACCATTGTACGTGAATGTCGTTTTCAGCTAAATGTAAAACTTATACTAACCTGTTGTTAATTTGGTGGACGATGTAGGTGAAAAAGTTAATGGGCGTTGAGATAACCTATTGTAATAATTCAATGTCGTCTAAAGGTAGTCTTAAAGAATCGGTTGTTTTGTTCTGAGACTAAAGATAGGCTTGATTAATCGGTTGTTTTGTTTATCTTGCAAGGACACTTGTTTCACGCCTTTGAAAACGTTGACAAAGGTCAGTCGACAGCTGTCTGTCTATAGGAGCTGTCTGATCGAGGTCTGCTCAGTTTCTTTATGAAATAATACAGACATGTTTCTTCAGTTTCTACCATGGCCAAAACTTCGTTTGCTCATTGATTAAAACATACACTCTATGAACATTCATAAAGTCATGGAGTTTTGAGCATGTACAATAACCCCCTCTAAACCGCACGTTCAAATTAGTACAAATATCGGTATTGGATACAGGTGACAGATTAATGCAGGGTGAGAGTCACACAGAAAGCTCCTCCAGAGGCTTTCTACATGAGTTTCACCCGGCATTAAGCAGTCACCTGCCTAAAAATATCTGAATTCTTCTGTACTAGAATTCTCGTTCAGGAGGTTCTACTGTATATATAAATCGGTATAAATGTACGGAATGTCTTTCAGAGACTCTGGTTCAAATCATCCTGAATCAGTTACACTGCAAATGCCGGTTGTGAGCCTTGTCATGTTTCAGGACTAGACTATTTAAGGCTGTTTACCCGAAGAGGTGTCATTTGGTCGGTTTATATCGGAGATGTAGCATACATGGCACGTGACTTTTGCAAAATTGACAAATTCACTGAAAGATCAGTGATTCGATATTTGTATCAGAAAGGTCTAACACCTAAAGATATCCATACTGATAAGGTAGCAACACTATGGAATGCCTCTTCATATGCTACAATGAAAAGGTGGGTTGCGGAATGTAAGCGTGGCAGGCAGAACCTTGAGGGTGACGCTCGTCCTGGAAAGCCCGTTACTGCTGCAACCCAGAATAAACGGTCAATAAATTTCATGATATTGTTATGGCTGACAGGTGAGTTAAGACAGCTATATAATACAGTTGGAAAGAGTACACTCAATCCCTATGGAAGATCTTGCAATAAGAAAGCTCTCAGTCCGTTTGGTACAAAGACGTATGACAAGTTGATCAGAAGCACACCAGCCGGACTTTGTTGCGTGCTAATCTGGACCTTTTTGCAGAGGTTTGTGACTATGGATGAAACGTGGGTCCATCATTTCACCACAGAGTCCAAACAACAGTCTAAACAATGGAAGCACTCTGGTTAACCCGCCAAAGAAGGCAAAGACTGTTCCAGCAGCTGGAAAAGTTATGGCCTCGATTTTCGCGGATGCTGATGGTATTCTTTTGGTAGAATCTGCAAAAGGACAACCAATCAATGGCATATATCATGCATCACTTCTTAGGCAGTTAAGAGAAAATATAATACTCACTCGCCGCGGAAAACTCAGTAAAGGTGTGTTTTTCCACCAGGACAATGCCCCTGTTAAGAAGTAGGCCATTGCGAATACCATGGTAAATGTTGGTTTAATCATTTTCCCCATTCTAATGAAATGTGAGATTGTTGTTATTTTATCCTTTAATGCTCATATTGGCGTTTAAATTCACACTGAATAAATAACATTCCCGAAAACATTTAAATTATTATTACCGCAATCAATGTTATCACTCAGTTTTATTTGTTTGCATCGGCCATGCATTCAAACCCTAGAAACCCCTAGCCAGAATCTCGCAGCTGACTATTAACATCAAGTCCCTCCAGTCCCCTTCTGCAGAGAGACACAATTTAGAAAGAGGAAAGGGAACACGTATTTAGGTCATACTATAGTTCCAGAATTCAGGATACCCTCACCAAATTATTTTACTTTCATACAGTTACGTTTTACTTTTGGACTTCTTGTTATTTTGTTGTTAGTAGATTACTACTGTTATACGTTACGTAATGGAATTCCAGGACACATACTATAAAATATAAATATAAAATATATATATAAAATACTACCGGAGCTGTTTTCATTTTACCAACTCCTCAATATACAAACATGCTTCAATGTTCTACTCTTCAACATTCGATCATCAAACATTATTTTACTACATATTTCTACATTCTATTTGTTCAACGCTACTTCAGTGTTCATTCTAGTAGGAAATACGCAATAACGTGTTGAACAAATATACAGTAGAACCCCGCTAATGCGACCACTTAATGAATAAACATGAGTGTCCTTATAAGCAGGTGGTTGCTTAATGCAGGACACAAGTAATACAGAAAGCTCCTCTAGGAGCTTTCTGTATTACTTTTGTCCTGCATTAAGCTACCACCTGCACCTAGCACCCATAATTATACCTCTTTTAGGTGGTCGCATTACTGTACGTTGAAAACCTGTAGGATAGATACAGATTGTGATTCAATATATCCAGTTTTATATTCAGACTTACTAATTTCGCTATAAAGTAGGCAATTAGCCTCTGTACCGTTCAATTAATTGGTGCTTTTATCATGGGTAAATGTGTACATTGTGAAATAAAGAAGATGTTAATATTTGTGAACTACCCAAATTGCTCTACGTATTCGGGCGGACATCCAATCTCTCTTAATTACCCTAAGTATTCGAACACCCGATCTCCGCTAAGGATCGGGATACCACATTTCCCCTCTTCACCTCCGTGTACAGCTAAATTTGGTATCATTTTGATAACGTCAAATTTGACCTATATAATAGCAACTAGTGGCATTTGTTTGACTTTCATCCTGCATTAAGTTGTCTTAAAGACTGCCCTTGGTGTTATGTTTTGCTCTATAATTTTGCTGTCCATTCACTGTTGCTAAATATGGCCTGCCTTCTGTATGTCATTGGCAATTTGATCAGGGACCGTACTACTTGCATAAGCCTGTTTGTCCGAATACTTACGGTAATGTCGTAGTTGTAATTCTAGCCAGGTTTACAGCTGACGATAGCAATCTTTACGATGTCGCTTATAGATACTTTCTGCAAATAATGAAAATGGATGCGCCTTTCAAGGATACTAAACCTGGTAACAGTTGTCGTTAATGCCTCTCCTAAAGTACAGACCCTCTATACTGGACGTTCAGTAAAGAGGAATTTATATATTTTAGGCATGTTACTTTTACTGTAGGATGAAGGTCATACAGAAAGTTCCATTTTGGAAACTTCTGCTAGACTTTCATCTTGCATTAAGCTGTCATTTGTCTTAAAGATCGACATTGATGCTATTTTGCTTCAGTGTTCAATGTAAAAGCCTGCATTTAGTCAACTGATTCATGCTAAATAACAAGCATATACAGTAAAACCCGATGTACCGGACGTTCAGTAAAGCAACACTTAGGTGGTTTTAGGCAGGTGGCTGTTTACTTCAGGGTGAACGTCATACAGAAAGATCCATTGGGAGCATTAAACTGCCACTTGTCTTAAATATCAGTATTAATACTAGTTAGTGCTACACAATGTTCTTGTCTCGACTCGGAAATGTGATACCACAAAGAAAGCAAAATGAGGAAGGCAATATTGTGTGGTCACATTCGTGAGGCGCAAGGTTACGGTCGATCATCAATGTGCACAGTACAGTCTGCAGCTTATCCATGCTCAATGACAAGTGTCTGCATGTATGTAACACGTTCAAAGTAGTCTTATTGCTTATCTGCGGGTTAGTTTTAAAAGAAAATTTCAAACATGTATTTTTCGTTGGTTCGCTCGCTCGCTCTCTCGTTGGTTTGTTCGTTAATTGGTTTCATTCTTTGTTTCTTTGCGCCTTTCTTTGTATCTTTTGCTTCTTTGTATGGGGTTTTACGTCGCTTTACCAGTATTTCAGCCATATATCAATGTCCAGCTAGGCGGGGGAAGACCCTAGATGTGTATACATTATGTAACCATACTCTGGGATTCTACTGTAGTGCTGCCATTTAGTTGTGTTCCACAAATATGTTATCCTTCAGAAACAAAGAAGACGACGACAAAATCCAGTCGAAATGTTCACCAGGCCCCCGATTATGGTAGAACGTATTACAGCTTGCTTTCGTTTAAATGAATTACGCTAAATGACAAGTGTACACGTATGCAATCTTTTTTATCAAATTCTGTCGGTGAGTTTTATTAAATGACACCATAGTTGTCCTAATTGCTGTGTGGTGACTATTGCGTAATTGATTCAAAGTGACAAGTAAACGAGCAGTTTGACCAGGGTTTTCACTATTTGCTATTATGTTTGCCTAATTTGAAAATATCAAATTAGTGCTAAATTTACTTATTCAACTTTACAAACCCACGGGCAGGGAACGTCGTGTATCAAAATATTTACAGTGATTAGAATAGTAATTATGTGAATCTGCAAGAACATATTCTAGTTATGTAATACTCTAATTATTCTAATTTTGACAGACAAACTTAGGCAAATAGTAAAGACCTGCTGGAGTTTTTTTTAATCAATGGATTCACTATTTGCTGCTATGTCAGTCTAAGTTGAGGTTAACAAAATGGTGCCGAAGTTAAAAAAGGATGCCACATTGACATACCAACTTTACTAACCAACGGAGGCGGGAGATTGAGGTGAGGGTCCGAATACTTTTTAACCGTACAAAATAGCACAAATGAAACAAATCGGACATATATGTTTGTTTTTGGAAAAGCATGTCTACAAGATACAGATATGAACTACAGCATCCACAGCATTTATCAATTACCACTACCACAATTACCAGTATCATCAGCAACAGCATTATCATCAAAATTATAATAAAAATAATAATAATCATTATCATCATCAAAATCATCATATCATCATCATCATCATCATCATCATCATCATCATCATCATCTTCATCTTCATCATCAAAAATCATTATCATTGGCAGCATTATCATCATAATAATTATTATCAACATCATAATCAGCATCATAACCATCATCATCACCACCACAACCGCCATCACAATTACATCAATATTCCTATTCCTCAATAACATAAACTACATTATATAATATAAACCATCCTCATGAATAAAATCTAGTTCATTTTTTTCCCGATTTCGACCGAACTTGGAGAGACTACTGATCAAGAGTACCAAAGTTTGGATCTTGATGAGACGCCGAATTACTCGACATTTTATCTGGATCTGAGTTGGTCGAGTAAAGCGGGATGCAGGTTGTAACGGTATTGCAATTATTTGTTTCTGTCATTTATAATTACTAGTAATTCTCACTCGCTTACTCCATATCGTCAACATAACTACGTGTTTTTACACAGTAAAACCTCTCTTAACCGGAATTTTATTAGAAACTAATTTAGATACTTTTAGGCAGATGGTTACTTAATGCAGGATGAACGTCATGTAGAAAGTTCGTCTAGGAGCTTTATACATAGCATTAAGCTGCCACCTGTCCCCAATGCCGATATTTATATATATATACTGAACGTCCAGTTTAGAGAGGTTTTATTGTATTTGCATCATAACCCTTGTATGTGTTCAATCACTGCATTCTGCGTCCTGACTGGCGTTTGCAAACACCTTGGATCCAGATGAGACGCCGAGTAACTCGGCGTCTGATCAGGATCCAAACTGTTTCATACTCTGTCAATAGTTTAGAAATAGTTTTAGAAATTGATCGATTCGGAAATAATAGAAATGCATCAGGTCCAAACTTGAGAAGATATTGTTTTTTTCACAGTGTGATAAGAATTAAGATCTCTGTCTATATATGTATCGTTTAGAGGACATGGAGACGGGTCTGTTACATCATATCCAAACAGTTTGTACCCCAGACGAGGAGCCGAGTAACTCTGCGTATCATCAGGATCCAAACTGTTTGAGAGTCTGTTTATTCGTTTTTAATTGAAGAAACGCCTACTCTAAATCTTGAAACAAACAAAGATGTGTCCAGCAGACGACAGTGCTGATACAGAAAGGATTAATGATAAATATCCGAATCACATACCATCTTAATATTAACAAGGAAATGTTTGATTGTGACAGACACTTCCCAATCATATCCATATTACTCGCATTCCAGAAGCTCTTACGAGGGATGTCTGATCTTGGTCTACTATGTTTCAAATGTGCCAAAATGTCTTCTTTCTGATTCTCGCATAATTTGTTTTGGCCCAACTATATAATCATTGCAGAGGAAACCTATGTCTGGCCACACAAAGAAACGTATCGGAAAATGCTAACCACATGGAGAATAACACTATCAGTACAATTGTAAAAGTTTCGTCTAAACCGAAACTGACTTCAAGGGCCATTGGAGATGTAACATCCTCCATGAAGCTGCCATCTTTCCCCAAGACCGACATCTATACTTAATTCAACGTCCTGTTTAGAGGGATTTGTTGTAATTGACGTGCACGAGGGTTGTTCCAAAAGTAATACAGTTCCCATATTACCATCCGTATTATTCCTGTTTGTCTCGTTTTGCATGTACAGAACGTCACTACGTAGTCACCAGCATTTACAGAACTCTTCCCAAATAAACTTTTATACATAAATTAATAACTACATGCATATCTACTAACTGAAGTTTGATAATACAACATTTTCAACGGCCTGTTTGGCTTAGACAAAAGTGTATGATGATAAATTATCTATATACATGTAATTCAATAAGCAAACAGCATACCTAAATAAGACGGCTTATACAGGAGCCGTTTGATCACGAATAAAGGCCTTTCTATATGTACGTCAAACGGATCCGTCTGATGAGGGTCTGTTCTGTTTGCTTATGATATAATATTGATACGGTTCTTCAGTATCTGCCATGGACAAGTTAATCTAATTAATACTCATGACGTCATTATTTTCATGGAGTAAAAGGTTAAGGATAAGTTGGCAAATATTGATCGTCTGCAAACATTGCCGTCTTCAACGCCGATCCAAAATCATAAGTGACGTATCAAACTCGGCATCTGTATCTAAACTGTTTGCTTGCAAAGGTTATCACAGATTCACTCACTGCATCAGGCCATATGGGTAGCTTTTCTGCGATATGGCGGTACAACTTTCTGCTCATGTTAGTGATGTCATGATTTAATCAATTGCAAATGACTATACATTTATGTATTTTGAACAAATGTTACTAATGAACATTTAAGCGTAATAAAAGCCGATCTTTACACATTGATATATACTAATTACTGTGCGCATGTGCTGAATATGACACGCGGGAATTGCATGGTGTACGAAATATACGTGAGTTGCATTAGTTTTGAGAATACGCTGTTATAATGGCTGGTATAACGGCTGGCATTATGACATTGATTTATCGAAAACGTGTTACATTCTACTTATTAGTCCACATAAAACAGTGGATTATGGTGTCATTAAATCTTCGCCGACAATGTCGCATCTATGATTACCTATGCAAGCAGTTTGGATCCAGGATCATGATCAAACTATCCATGGAGTATTGGGTTAAATAAATGTTACATGCCGAGCAGTCGACATCTCAGCACGGTCCAAATTGTTTATAATAAAGGTTATCGCTCCCAGAATGCTGAAGGTTACGCTCCAATGAACGAATCATAAACTAACGTTTCTTCAGCTATCTGCATTTTTACTACCATACATAGCAAATATACGAGTATAAGTAAGTATTACTATGCTGAACCATCCATACAAAATTACTTAGAATTATTAATTACACATAATAAGTCATGTCTGATAGAAGTATCACTCTTTGTGAAAGAAGCAATGCCCTTACAAAATGTTATACCTGTATTAACCCTTCGCTTGCTATTCACGTCAATATACCTACCTGTAAATAGTGAAAACCCAGACGAGACAGCTCCTGCAGGAGTTGTCTCATCAGGGCCTGTACTATTTACGAGTTGATTGTGCAACCAGTGCACTCCACAGCAGTAATTGCGCAGCGAAATACTTGTACACAGTGAAGATACATGTAATTATACAACCGGGCATGGGTAAAGAAGGAGAAATGTATTTTAAAATTCTGCAAGCGAAGGGTTAAATTCTCGTTGAACTATTATAAACACTGGTATACTACTTATGTCGAACTCTCTTCACATATACTCATGTACCATAACGGTAATTATTGTTGTAGGAAACTCGACCCTTTTGCTAGTATACATGATATTGATATGATTTGTTTTCTTGTATATAGAAGCCGTCTGGTCAGAGTCTACTCTGTTTGCTATTGGGATTTGACAAATATGTACCTTTACTTTCTATAATGGGTACAAAGTTCAACCTTCCATATTTTGTTGAAACTTTTTTTCCATGAATATTAAGTAGGTAATGAATATAAACCTAGAACATGGAAAGGGGTAAGTATTTGAATGTTTATTAAGGCAAATGGTTACCGGAAGATTTGGCTATGGCAGAAACTGTAGAATCAGATCTAAATCATTTCATACGCAAGCACAGAATAACCAGACTAGACAGCTCCTACTGATTTGTGGTTATGTTTGAAAACACTCTTGATTAAACCTCCTGATCATTTTACAGAAACCGGTTGAGGAATTAAACAGAATAAATTTTGATGGCTTGCTATGGGCCGTCTGATCTGGGTCTACTATGTTTGCAAATGCGTGAAAAGGGTTAAGCGATACTTCCGTCCTGGATTAAACATTAGAAGTAAGATATATTGACATCACTAACATTCTGCTGAATTGTTTTAATGACATTTAAGGGACCATAAGCAAACATTTTAAGATTAGATCTATATAATGGCATAAGTAAACACAGTCGCTGGTCAGACGACTGCTGCAGGAGATTCCTTACTCGGGTCTACTCTGTTGCAAAGACGTTACAGGATGTTTGAATCAGTCAAAGGGTTAACTGTCAACGGATGCTGGAGTAAGTGCTTAATCAGAAGATTATTATCTGGTCTGTACATGATAACCATGTGTTAAATATCTTGACTAATAAATGCTTTAATGGTAATTAGAGCCAAAAAGTGAACACTGGTGTCGTCCCTAGCTATAACGTGCGTCAAAACACTGTGTGGAATATAGTGAACAACAAATGTTTAATGCAAGCTATAGCCAATAAAGGAACCTAGACCTATCTCTAGCAATAATATGTACCGTAACACTGTGTGAAACATTGTGATAAACAGATAGTTTAATGCACACGAGATACATACAGATACTACTAGTCTCTGGCAATAGTGTGTCAGAACAATGCGTGGAGCAATGTGAACAACAGATGATTTAAGCTAACTATAGTTATACAGGGAACACTAGTCCTGCCTTAGCAACATTGAGTGCCATAACCCTGTGGTGATCATTGTGAACAGCAGGTGTTTTAATACTAAATATAGACCCACATGGGACACTAGTACCGTCTCAAGCAACAAAGTGCTTCGTAACTTTTAAGGGTTTTCGCTGCTGTTGATAGCACGCGTCACACTAATTACAGTGGATGACGGCCGACGCACAATAATTGGCGATATTCACCACCAGTATAACAATAGCTCATGAAGGTTATTTCTGCAAGATGAGATAAAATTCGCTCTTTTTTCTCAAGTCTAATGTCATTCTCAAGTATCTGGTCAGATTTTCAGCTTGCTCAACACCTGACCAATCAGATACTTGAGAATGAACACAGACTCACACTCAGACTCAGATTCAGGCGTTCTATAACCTCGGAACATGATGAATCGTATTTAGAAACCAGGCTGCACGCTCCTGTGTTCATTTGTTTCTCCATTCAGATGTCATTTCAGTCGTTATAGCATGCATTGAATTTCTTGTAGTTAGCCTGTGAGGTTTTTAGACAAGGCTTGCCATCTGTTCAGATAGTCATTAAAATACAGTTCAATAGTAACGATAATTATATGCAGAGAAGTATATTTCGCAATTCTCACTATTAATATGTAATGGCACACACCATATAAACAGTTCAGTCTGAAGATACCAAACGATAAAAGCAACCTGTTACCAAGAAATCAATAATTAGTTGTAGTCTAAACCTTTAGCGTAGTGATCCAATATCCGTAATTGGAAATATATACATTTAAATACAGAGCTCAAAGCAGTCTACGTTCAAAGTTAGAGCTCGAAGTAGAATTTCCTTCAGGACTTGAACGCCAACAGACGCCGAGTTATCTGACAGTTTGTTAGTTTCCAAACAGTTTACCAACGTACAGTAAAACCTGTCTTAATCAATCATCAAAAACTCTAACTCTGGGTACTTAAGACAGGTGGTAGCTTAATGTAAGTTTGAATATACTGCAGAAAGCTACTATAGAAACTTGTTGCATTTTATTTGCCCTGCATTAAGCAACCGCCTGTTTTTTAAGATTTCTATGTTCAAGCAATGAATTGTCGCTTAAGAAAGATTCAACTGTAATCAGTGATACCCTTATCTGGCTATCCGCGACCTGCTCACATTTACAAATAGACTGGATCCAGATGACACGTCGAGTGACTCCAAATCGTTTCAAGTGCTGTTTCATACTAGGTCAATAGTTTCACAATCTTGATCGAATCGGAAGTAGTCAAAATTGGTCCATATTCAAATTTGCGCAGATTGTATTGTTTCACAGCAGGCTATTGGTTAAGTTCCATAATTGATTCCGAGTATATCTTACTAATTTAGTGGAGATTTATATGTTGGAATATGTTGTGTATTTCATTCGTATGTTTCGCAGTTGTTCGTAGATGGTGTTGTCTCGTTGAGATTAGACTTAAAATGTACTGTAGGTCGCGTTTGATGGTGCCATTGTATGGTTCTTTATTAATTACAGGAGTTCTGTATATATGTATGCAGCATTATGAAATGTAAGTGGTGAATCAGAGGTCCATATAAGATGCGTAAATTAAACTATTTTCAAAATAAACTCTTTGTTTTGATCATTCTTTAGAATCGTTTCGTAGAGACGATTCTAAAGAGTTGTGACAACAAAGGGTTGGGTGGAGCAATGACAATTTTAGTATTTGGGTACACATCTATTATAGGTAGCACTGATGAATAATATGATATGCCTAACATGTCTTATAGCCGTTTATTGTCTTTTGTATACAGTTTATATCACATGTGTAGTACCATTTCAGTAAAGATTGATCACAAAAAAGGGTTCAGCGACACATATTTGAATACAGTAGAACCTGTACTAAACTGCCATCGACAAGAGGTATACTTATGGGCATATAAGGCAGTTGGTAGATGCATGGATATAAAAAATAAAACAGGAAACCTCTATAGAAGTAAATTGTCCAATTTACATTTTATCATTGCAACATATCATTTATCAGCCATTTACTCTTGCGTATCAAAAGGCTTGTTGTTATTATTACTGTTATTTCTTTCAGATCTGACATACGCATTAATTTCTCCACCGATATAAATTCAACCAGACAAAATCACCGGGAACATAACGTGTCTTGTGCTCTGGATCCAAACAGTCGGTAAGTGTGTTTTTGTCACATAATGAATCTTCAGTATTTTTAGATCTATGCATTTTTGTTGGAAAACTAATATGATTGTATTTGTCGCCTTCTCGAAAGAAGATAGGTCTTCCCTTATTTCAGTCCAAGTCAGAGTCTTAACTAATTACTTCATGAATATTTATATACGAAATATTGACAGTATGCATACTAATTAGCGGAAATTGTGTAATAGCTTTATCAACACAGCAATATATCATATCATAATGAAAATATGAAAAAGGAAAGTTATACAATGGACTACAGACAAATTTAAAAATCCAATATGGCACATAATTGTTTTACTAAATTCATTTTTTTCTGTCAAATCACACAATTGTGGCACGATTCGGAAAGTTTTATTATTATTTTTCCTCTTAAAAATATGCAAAACACCAGGGCGAAATCTTTACTCTTGATCGCATCTACATGTATGCGCATCTACGTCTACATTACAAGTCGCGGGTGACGGCTTTCTGTATTGATGATTATTTATGTGATAATTGTACCCGATTCAATCGAATCCAGGATTGGGACTTGCAATTCCTGAGAGTAACAAGTCTCATGTTGGTGAGGGAGAATTTCATTCCCTATTCTCGACTATTGAGAGCAACATGTTTTCATGTTAGCGTGGGACCCTGATCCCAAGTCTCTGGTTGTGAGTGGTCTTTCCGACCAACTTTGGATTGTGACCCCGGGAGGCTGTATCGTTTTCAGATATTGTCTTTGTTTGCATTGAACTGCTATGGTCACTGTACTACTAGGGTGTTCATTCACTAGGGTTACTGTATTCACCAGATTCCGTAATTACACTTTCTCTGTTTTGTGTATATAATGGCTCGAGTGGTATTTGGGGCCGCCCATTGCCATAGAGGGAGTTATGTGGTTCCCTCCAGCTAGTTATTTCATTTACATATATATTGTATATCTATTGTATGTCTTTCATTGCCTGGATAGATAATCATGCGGTGTCTTCCGGTTAGTGATTTCATCCATGTGAAGCACTTTTGAACGCACATATCATGTGTGAAAAGAGCGTTATATAAATGTGGTATAATAATAATGATAATAATAATAATGGAACTTTAATAATGCAAATATGTATGAGGGAAGTTTTACAATGGAAGTATGTATTGGGGTCGATTTATAATGGCAATATGTACAAGGGAAGTTTTTATAATGACATTACGTAAAAGGGAAGTTTTATAATGGAGATGTGTATGAGGAAACTTTTATAATGGCAATATGCTTTGGGGACTTTTTATAATGACTTTATGAACAAGGAAAGTTTTATAATGGAAATATGTATCAGGAATGTTTTATAGTGGCAATATGTACAAAGGAAGTTCTATAATGATTTTATGTAAAAGGGAAGTACAAGAGAAGTTTTCTAATAGTTCTATGTGCAAAGAAATGTTTATAGTAGCATTATGTGCAAGGGACGTTTTATAAAAACATTGTATACAAAGGAAGTTGTATAAAGCATTATGAAAGTTTCAAGAAAGTTTAAAAGTGGCATTATGTGCAAGGGAAGTTTTAAAATAGCATTACGTGCAGAGTATTTCTATAATGACATTATGTGCAAATGATCTTATATAATAGATCTAGTAATGTGTGTAAATAAATTTATAATGATATTATGTGCAAAGGCAGCTCGTATAAGCAAAAGCAGATTTATATTGACATAATATGCAAATGCAGTTTTATAATTGCATTATGTGCTAATGCAGTTTTATAATGGCATTATTTGCATGTCCAATGGCAGTTTTATAATGGAATTATGTGTTAGGGACATTTATGATACCATTATAAACAAAGAAATGTTTATAACGGTAATGGGTACATGGGAAATTGCATAAAGACAAAAGGTGTAGAATCAGATTCCGTCAGCAAGAGAGACCTTGATCATACGCCCCGCCCCGTCCCAGGGTCTATATAACGTAAAGCATTATACAGATATGCCCAAGAATTTGTTCGCAAATGTTTGCTTATGTTGTTAGTTAGAGGAAAATCTCATCTGGATCCAAATTGTTTGCAAAAGGCTGTAACATTGGCATCTTTATTGGTCATAAACAAGTATGCCCATGCTGATAGCCTGTGTGTACACTGTTTTAACCCTTCGCTTGCTATTCACGTCAATATACGTACCTGTAAATAGTGAAGACCCTGACGAGACAGCTCCTGCAGGAGCTGTCTCATCAGGGTCTGCACTATTTACAAATTGATTGTGCAACCAGTGCACTCCACAGCAGTGATTGCACAGCGAAATACTTGTACGCAGTGAAGATATATGTAATTATACAACAGGGCATTGGTAAAGAAGGGGAAATGTATTTTAAATTTCAGCAAGACAAGGGTTAAATTGTGATTGTTTTTCTCACTACCAGACTCAACTGTTTTCAGATACAATGGGGCCATGGTACACATTGCCTTGTCCAGTTGCGGCAACAGGGTAGAAGAAACATTAATTTTGATCAAATCTGCAGTATTACTCTCCACCTCAATAATAAAGTTCCATATCTTCACAGAGTCATCGTTACGGCCAATTATTTCGTCATATGTAAGTATGTAAGGTAGAACCTGTCTATACGTACAACATGATGAATAAACATGGATGTCTGTAAGAGCAGATGCTTGATAAACGCCATTCGAATGTAATACACCAAGCTACAGATAAAGTTGCGTGCCCAAGTGTTAAAATCGTCATTTCTAATCTTTAATCATTGCTGTAGCTGTCTATAACAACCATAAAATGACTTATTTTGGAGGTATGTAAGAGCAGGTTGTTACTTAATGCAGGGGACAGACCTATTGCAGAATGTTCCGAGAGGAGTGGAGTTCAGGCATTACAATAAAACATGTCTATAGTGACCACAACAAATAAAACTGAATGCCTGTAAGATCAGGTAATTGTATAATGCAAGAAAAATAGTAATGACAAAAGCTTCCACAGGAGCTTTATCTCTCTGCATAACTTTCGTCATGCATACAAGTTCGTCATGTATTAAGGTGTCATCTGTTCTTAAGATACTGTGTGATATATGTTTGTTTGGATGCTGTAGACAGGGTTTCAGTATAGACATTGTAAAGCAGTGCAACAAAGCGACAAAAAGATTATAATGGAAATGTATATACAGACAGAAGCACTATAAAGGAATGTATAAAACTATAAGACAAGGTATAAAGAGAAAGTCATGATTCTGATACAGAGTAAATACGAAGACAGGTTACGTAACTAATAACGAAAATATGCAAATAGAATATTGTAAGTGATAGAGGGAGAAAATGCAATGTTGTTATGGCAGGTGATGGAAAGGATGCGTGAGGCTTATTACAGAATTAACGTTATATGTAAGTGTTTACGGTAGACCCTGTTTAAAGCACCCACATAATGGATACACCAGACAAAGGTCAAGATAAGATGCGTAAATCATAACATGTTCAAGACTAACACTTTTATTTCTCCACCAAACCCTTCGTTATGACCACTCTTTAGAATCGTCTCTTGAGACGATTCTAAAGAGCGGCCACAACATACGGTTTTGTGGAGAAATGACGCTTTTAATATTCGAGTTCGCATTGCTATCTGTAGCTGTACACTATAAGAGCAGGAGCAGTAAGCTCTAGGATGAGGAACACATTTATCAGGATTGGTTGCTTCAAAAAATACTTTCCAAAGGCTACATCAGTAACAGAAATTATGCAGAAACAACCAGAGTGTACATGAATCCCATTGGAATTATGTTGGTCAATTAAACTTAAATTAGATTAATTCAAAATGACTTTTTGGATGAAGTAACCGAGACATACTGGTTGAAATAAGTTACTTACAATTTCAATCTACGTGTTTTCGTTGTTTTCGTTATAAGTACACACCCTAAACGAGACAGAGTTTGCTTATTTGACATACGCTCTATTGTATCAAATATCTATATTATTCAAAACGCAAATAGATCAGACCTTTGTCAGACAGTTCCTACAGGAGGTGATTGATGAGCGTCTGTTGTGTTTGAAAATGCATATAAATGCGTCTCTATCAGGTAAAGAATTGGAGGGAATTACGAGTGTATCCTTAGCGCATGTTTCTCGTATGTATGATTGCATAAGCAATCTGAATAGGCGCTGATCAGACGGCACTTAGAGGAGTTATCTGATATGGGTATTTTTTGTCTGCAAACGTGTAGACCCGCGGATCTATCAGGCAAAGGATTAGAGATTCCTTAGCCCATGTTTTCCTTTGCATGTTATGCTATTTTACTCACAGAACAAACCCTGACTCAACAGATCCTACGGTAGCTGTCTGATCTGGGTCTACTCTGTTTACAAAAGCTATGACGCGCATGTCTATCAGGTAAGGAGTGGAGATTCTTTAGCGCATGTTTTCCTTCACATTTTACATTGTAGTTAGACCATCTGAAGCAGACCAAATTTGGCTTTTTTACGTACGAGCTACATGACAACTGGTTTCCAGAGGGTGGCATATCACCTTCTCATACCTGGAGGAATTTGTTCCGACCGTGCGCCTCTCAGCGACTATTTTTGCACGTGAGTAGATCTTTAGTCCCCAATCGTGTGACTTCATGAATATTCCTGTAAAAATATGATATTACATATATCATTAGCTTAATTTTATAATTTCATTATGAACAAAGAAATATTTACATGTTGACTATATAATCAGATCTATAAAGTTACACACGGAAAATAATCCTTAACCCGTCCATAGCCAATGTCGCTAATATGCAGCAAGACATATAGTGCAGTCTCAGATCAGACGCCGCCTTTTCAAGACGGCGTCTAATCAGGGACTTCACTATTTGTCTCAACCTGTATTTCCATATCTGTGCTTTATTCCTTCTAAACTTACATTTATTTTTCTCACATACCTTCCCTTATCTCCGTGTTAGAACAACCGGTTAAGATTCCCTGATCTGTAACACGTGTAAGATCACTTTTTCTCACATACCTTCCCTTATCTCCGAGTTAGAACAACGGGTTAAGATTTCCTTATCTGTAACGCGTGTAAGTTCACTTTAGAACGTATATATGACGTCATACATCAGATATGACGTCAACCCATGGAAACCGATGTTTAAATGTCATTTAAACGCCGAAAATACACTAATATGTTCTGTGAAAAAAATAATCTGATGCTCGTTGTCTTTTAAGATCACATGTTCCTATACTCACCAAGAAAATGTTATTAAGCTCGCCAAGGCTCGCTTAATGACATTTTCTAAGGCTCGTTTAGGAACATGTGATCTTAAAAGACAACTCGCAACAGATCCTCTATAGAACATACATGACGTCATACGTTATATATGACGTCAAACCATGGAAACCGATGTGTACATGTCATTTAAACGGCGAAAACACACTTTTTTGTTCATGTGAGAACAAGAATCTGATGCTCGTTAACTGTTATTAAGCTGACAAAGGCTCGCTTAATGACATTTTCTAAAGCTCGTTTAGGAACATGTGATCTTAAAAGACAACTCGCAACAGATCCTCTATATCTTATTTCCTTGTTTTACTGAATGATTTAACAAAATTGGATTGCAAACGACAATTAGAGGTTTGGCGTCGAAAGGGTTAAGCGCTGCCTGGTGTGAGTCTTACATGTTTATTAAGGTGTATCTATTCAGTAAAGGGTTAAATTCACGTCGACGTTGTACCCGCCCGGACATACTGTTTAATTGCTTTTATATTTAACCCTTAACTGGACAAATCCTTTGCAAACAGAGAAGGCCAAGATCAGACAGTACATGTAGGAATTTTCTGGTCTGGCCCTGATCTACAGTAAAAGCTCTCTTAATTGGACATTAAATTTAGTATAAATATCGGTCTTGGAAACAGGTGACAGCTTAATGCAGGGTGGAAGTCATGCAGAAAGCTTTCTGCATGTCTTTCACCCTGCATTAAGCAGTCACCTGCCTAAAATGCCTGAATTCTTCTCTACTAGAATTCCGGTTAAGAGAGGTTTTACTGTATTTGCTTATGAGATAATATAGATCTGAATCTACAGTGTCTGCCATGGCTAGGACAATCCTGTGTTCACTTACCATTAGCAAAATTCAGCAAATCAATATGCATTATAATAATAGAGTACAGTGTTAACTCTTTCACCACAAGGTAACCCCCCCCCATTTGCAAAACCCAATTGCAAAAGTACATTACTCGTGTAACCCTTTCCTTCATATAAATGCATTTTCTCATCTGGATCCCGAAGCTCTAAGACTCTGCCAGGGGTGTCGTCAGGATCCAAACTGAGAGATTCTAAATTGCTGGGTGTCCCATCTGGATCCAAACTGAGAGATTCTGAGTTGCTCGGTGTCTCATATGGGTCCAAACTGATTGTCAAGGCCATCACCGTTTTTCCAGCTAGATTGTACTTACTTTAGTAGTGCGCTTAACCTCTTCCCTGTTCTATATTTATTCTAAATTGCAATACCTACAATTGAATATTCATCGATAAAATAGTTATAACGAAATATGAAAGGTAGTCATTTAAGAAAGTAACGAAACAGATAATTTAAATTCCATTAGCAAACAGAACATACCCTGGCCAGATGGTTCGAATAGGAACCGTCTGATGTGGGCCTAATATGTTTACAAATGCGTGAAAACACAATTATTATGAAGGAAAGCCTAAATCCTTCGATTTGAATTTAACTCTGTGTGTATATATGTTTAAATGCGTGCGTGTGTATGTGCACGCCCTACACCACCTCACACCACAAAAGGTGTTTGTCATGTGTAGATGCCGTGGGTTACGTTTCTCTGCTTTCATTGTAGAGGTGTTTGTCATGTGTAGATGCCGTGGGTTACGTTTCTCTTCTTTCCTTGTAGAGGTGTTTGCCATGTGTAGATGTCGTGAATTATGTTTCTCTACTTTCCTTGTAGAGGTGTTTGCCATGTGTAGTTGCCGTGAATTATGTTTCTCTGCTTTCCTTGTAGAGGTGTTTGCCATGTCTAGTTGCCGTGAATTATGTTTCTCTGCTTTCCTTGTAGAGGTGTTTGCCATGTGTATATGCCGTGGGTTACGTTTCTCTGCTTTCATTGTAGAGGTGTTTGTCATGTGTAGATGCCGTGGGTTACGTTTCTCTTCTTTCCTTGTAGAGGTGTTTGCCATGTGTAGATGTCGTGAATTATGTTTCTCTACTTTCCTTGTAGAGGTGTTTGCCATGTGTAGTTGCCGTGAATTATGTTTCTCTTCTTTCCTTGTAGAGGTATTTGCCATGTGTAGATGCCGTGAATTATGTTTCTCTGCTTTCCTTGTAGAGGTGTTGCCATGTGTAGATGCCGTGAATTATGTTTCTCTGCTTCCCTTGCAGAGAGGTGTTGCCATGTGTAGATGCCGTGAATTATGTTTCTCTACTTTCCTTGTAGATGTGTTTACCATGTGTAGATGCCGTGAATTATGTTTCTCTGCTTCCCTTGCAGAGAGGTGTTGCCATGTGTAGATGCCGTGAATTATGTTTCTCTGCTTTCCTTGTAGAGGTGTTTGCCATGTGTAGATGCCGTGAATTATGTTTCTCTGCTTTCCTTGTAGAGGTGTTTACCATGTGTAGATGCCATGAATTATGTTTCTCTGCTTTCCTTGTAGAGGTGTTTGTCATGTGTAGATGCCGTGAATTATATTTCTCTGCTTTCCTTGTAGAGAGGTGTTGCCATGTGTAGATGCCGTGAATTATGTTTCTCTGCTTTCCTTGTAGATGTGTATGCCATGTGTAGTTGCCGTGAATTATGTTTCTCTGCTTTCCTTGTAGAGGTTTACCATGTGTAGATGCCGTGAATTATGTTTCTCTGCTGTCCTTGTAGAGAGGTGTTGCCATGTGTAGTTGCCGTGAATTATGTTCCTCTGCTTTTCTTGTAGAGGTGTTTGCCATGTGTCGATGCCGTGAATTGTGTTTCTCTGCTTTCATTGTAGAGGTGTTGCCATGTGTAGATGCCGTGAATTATGTTTCTCTGCTTTCCTTGTAGAGGTGTTTGCCATGTGTAGATGCTGTGCTTTACGTCGACACAGATACGCTCTTCCTGTCTCCTCCCCAACAGACATGGAGCTTGTTTCAGTACTTCAGTCCCAGTCATATCGTCGGTATGGCTCCGAACCAAGTGGGAACTCCGAACCAAGTGACAAACCAAGTCATTAGCTTTTACGAAATGCCGAACAGTGTACCTCATTACGGTGACAAAGGTAAGGCAATGGTATAACTATCTTAAGCGGTCATCACAAAGAGGTCGAATTATGGGTCTATAATGCAGCTGGTAGCTTAATAATGGTCAATAGCAATGCAGAAAGCAATGCAGAAAGCTCCTATATTTCTGCATTACGTTTGCCTTGTATTAAGCAACCACTTGTTTTTTAATACTCCTGTGTATAATGAATGATAGCTTAATAGCGGTCTGTAAGACAGGTGGGAGCTTAATGCAGGTCAAAATAATACAGACATTCATACAGGAGCTTGCATTACGTTTGCCTTGCATTAAGCAACCACATGCTTTTTAAGACTAATATGGTTGAATAAATGCACCAATGTGAATTGAGTAGACCAAGATCAGAAGGCTCCTTTAAGAGTCGCCTGATCAGCGTCTGCTCGGTTTGCTTATGAAATACATTAAATTTACATATGAGTTTACAGTTTCTGTCATGGCTAAGCATTCACGTGTTCATATGTCATTTCCTGTAACTAATATTCACTATAATACACACACACACACACACACACACACACACACACACACACACACACACACACACACACACACACACACACACACACACACACACACACACACACACACACACACACACACACACACACACACACACACACACACACACACACACACACACACACACACACACACACACACACACACACACACACACACACACACACACACACAC
The DNA here is from genome assembly GCA_963576725.1 of Azorinus chamasolen. Lineage (NCBI taxonomy): Eukaryota > Metazoa > Mollusca > Bivalvia > Cardiida > Solecurtidae > Azorinus > Azorinus chamasolen. Next base: position 11,127,119 of record OY755242.1, read on the forward strand.
ACACACACACACACACACACACACACACACACACACACACACACACACACACACACACACACCTTGGATCAAAGGCATGGGGAGGGGACATATTGATTTTCTGTGGACAACTTTAACGTTGGCGATAACTTTGTAGCCATTGCACATACATACTTCTAACTTGGCATGCAAATGCAACATATGGAATCGAACATTTTTTCAGGGTTATTAAGGTTAATGTTATATATATTCACAAACACATCTTGTTTCGTACATGAATTAAGTCAGCGGTTCACTGCAATCAGTGTTTATTAAATTATAGGAACGACTAGTCGTAGAGAGCATGGCCGTTTATTTGTTTGTATCGGGTTTCAGTTCACTTTAATTTTTTCCGTGTTCTATGTTAGACAGGTGGTAGCTAAATGCAGGACTAAAGCAATACAGAAAGCTCCTTTAAGTGCGGCCTGTATTACTTATGTCCTGCCTTAACATTTGTTTCCTATTCCGTATTTATTCAATACCTTGAATATTTATTGACAAAATAGTTATAATGAAATATGGAAGATAGCCGTCTGATCCGAGTCTACTCTGTTTGCAAATGCGTTCATAAAACACGTTCATATAGAGGAAAACGTTAACAGTATTTTAATCACGACGTCCAGCTAATTAAAGGTGGGTGAAGGACACCCCACAGGTTTGTCTGCGCATGGGACACTTTACACCGGGGTTGTAGAACAACTGACCTACTGCAAACCATCTGGAATGTTTCCTCATATTATTCAGGCTGAATGTTCATATACCTTGTCCATACACGTGCTGATATAAACTGTTTTGTTTCATATTCATTTCAGGGCTGAATTCGGGGGTCATGTTAATAAATCTCACACGCCTCCGAACCAAACCCTGGGAAGATGAGCTTGCGAAGTACTATCTGCAATATAAAGAGCGAATAGAACTAGGAGACCAGGACCTGCTAAATGTCTACTTCCATCACCGTCCTGGTACTGTACATTACTTACCCATTAGCTCATGAATATTCAGATAAGAAATTATGTTTGTATTAGTATTAATTAAACGATAGATGATAATAGCATATGTACATGGCGATTTGGGCTTTAAGAATCTATACTACAGTATAACCTCTCTTAACCGGAATTCTACTAGATAAGAATTTAGATACTTTTAGGCAGGTGGCTGCTTAATGCAGGGTGAAAGTCATGCAGAAAGCTCCTCTAGGAGCTTTCTGCCTTACTTTCACCCTGCATTAAGCTGTCACCTGTCTCCAAGACCGATATTCATACTAAATTTAACGGCCGGTTAAGAGAGGTTTTACTGTATTTCATTAACAAAACGAGTAGACACTGGTTAGAAAGCTCCTTCACGAGCCGTCGAATCTAGGTCTACTTTCTTTGCAAAAGCGTAAATAGGAGACCTTAGAAGGTAAACATTAGCATTTAAACTTTATTCCAATTGAACATATGATGTCTGCTCTAATTTGGATCTGGTGCAAATTTGATTACTTCCGATCAGATGATAAAGCTGTTGCCGATTGCAAAGCAGCTAGGCTCCTGATTAGACGTCTTACCTTGATCCAAACTGTTTGCAATGTGATTCAAGTAAAACCAGACCGTAGCATAATGCCTGAGCTATGTGCATTATTTACGTTCTGTGTTAGGCAGAAGTCTTTTTCAAGACAACAATTTCAATTCATTAAGTGGTCGAGTTAGGCGACTTTTACTGTAACTGATTAACACATCGTTGGAATGGACTACCAAGAAACTCGTGGTTAGAGACCCGTGTGTGCAAAAGGGAGGGGTGGGGGATAAAATCGTACAATCCTGGACTATTTCCTCCTCTTAATATCTATGATGATTGTAATGATGGATATGAAAAGTTTAATGATAATAATAATGATGATCATGATGGTGTTGATGATTTGCTGCAAAGATAAATGAAAAGCTGCCAATAAGAGGTTCTACATTTTGCTGTCTGCAGGTAGACTAAAGATGGTAAACCCATTTAAATAAAGCCCAAACGAGGAAGAAATGTTTACGTGATACACGTGTAAGAGGGAGTTCTAAAACCGAATATAATGCCATTTTAAAATCAGAAGACAGAATACACTTTGTGCTAAAATAATAAATGTGTTACTGTTTTATTTTCCTTTACACAGCTGAGCTGTACCTCTGCCCTTGTGGTATGAACTATCGGTCAGACTTTTGTTCCAAAGCATTCACATGTCAGTTACCACCTCAAATTCTACATGGCAATCGTTTTGTTTGGCACAACAATGACGAACCAGCATTCAAGGCAGTGTTCTCCGCCTTTCGATCGGTAAGCCCACTTTTAGTGCCCTCTCCCCACTTTAAATCAGTAAACATCGCCATTCATTCAGTATATACAACAGTTTTGTATCCCTTTAAAGCAGTAAGCATTGTATTTCAGTCATTAGAGCAGTGTTCTCACCTTTCAAATCAGTAAGAATCATAGTCTCTCTGTAAGTTAAAAGAGAAACATTATTGCATTTTAAAATAATAATATTCGTCTTACAGTCAGTTACCCCTTTCCCTCATATAAACGTGTTTTCGCGCATTTGCAAACAGAGCAGTCCGATCAAGGTCTGCTCTGTTTGCTAATGAAATTTGATAGATCTGCTTATTTGCTTTCTAACATGGCTGCAATATTCCACCTTCCATATTCCATTGTAACTATTTTGTCCAAGGATATTCAGTAGGTATTGGGAATTTTGAATAAATATAGAACATGGAAAGGTTAGTAGAACAATATTTTCATCCTCTAACACAGTAAACATCATTCCTTTAAGTCAGTAAATAGAGCGGCATTCTCCTCCTATCACATCTCAGTCAGTTGATCGAGTAACGTTCTCTCCCTCCAAATAAGTGAGAATAGCCTCTCAGTCAGTTAAAGGAGCAGCGCCCTGTGCCTTTACATCAGTAAGCATTTCCCTTTCAGTCAGTTCATAGAGACTCTTTCTCTCCCATTTAATCAGCAAAGTATAGTTTTTCAGTCAGTAAATAAAGCAGCGTTCTCTCACATTGAATCAGTAAGTGTTTCCTTTTATTTAGTTAATAGAGCAATGTTATGTCCATTTAAATCAATAAGTATCGCGTTTAAGACAGCTGATAGAAGTGTTCTCTCCCTTTAATTCTATAATTGTCTCACTTTAAATTGTAAATAAAAAACCAGAGACTTGTTATCTACCTTTAAAATAGATATATGCATCTGCTTTAACCTTTCAGTAAATTCATAGAGCAACGTTCTCGAGTTTTAAATCAACAAATATCGTTTAAAGGTCTCTTGAATAGAGCAGCGTTCTCTACCTCTATAAAATTAAGTATTGCATCTCAGTCAGTGTACATGTCAGCGTTCTCTCCCATTAAATAGTAAGTATCGCAGTCCAGTAAGTTAATAGGGCAGCGTTCTATCCCATTAAATCAGTAAATATAATATATTTAGTAGGTGTAGTGTAATTGCAAGAATACGCTATTTAAGTGAGAATCAATGTTTTTGTTGTTTTCGTGTGTTTGGGTGGGAGTTGGGGTCATTATTATATGTAACAACGGCATGGTTGCAGACAATATGAAATATATGTAAAAGTTTTATTGCATATATATCACTGTTATCCGTACGACATCAATAGACCTTAACCCTTTCCCTGTTCTGTATATCGGCCAAATTTCAGTACCTACTGAATATCCATTAACAAAATAGTTATAAAGAAATATGGAAGGCAGAACATTGTAGACATTTTAGAAAGCAAAGAAACAGATCTATCAAATTCTATAAGCAAAAAGAGTAGACCCTGATCAGACGGCTCCACTAGGAGCCGTCTGATCTTGGTCTACTCTGTTTGCAAATGCGTGAAAACATGTTTATATAAGGGAAAGGGTTAAACTTACAATTGACCCTCTACATGGTGAATATTCGTATTGCAAAATGTCAATAGGATTGACCCTCTACCGGGTGAATATTCGTGTTGCAAAATGTCAATAGGATTGACCTCTACCGGGTGAATATTCGTGTTGCAAAATGTCAAATAGGATTGACCCTGTACCGGGTGAATATTCGTGTTGCAAAATGTCAATAGGATTGATGAATGTTTTTGTTAGTAGCAGATATATGTATATGAGTTATAGTGGATTTGGTCAAAAGTATATTAAGCGTATACTGTAAATACTACTAGCAATAACTATATAACATGCGGCTGTAGAAGTATGCTTTGACATTTGATTTAACCCTTCTCTTGCTGAATTTTAAAAAACATTTATTCTTCTTTACCCATGCCCTGTTGTATAAATTACATATATCTTTACTGTGTACAAGTATTTCGCTGTGCAATCACTGCTGTGGGGTGCACTGGTTGTACAATCAACATGTAAATAGTGCAGACCCTGATGAGACAGCTCCTGCAGGAGCTGTCTCATCTGGGTCTTCACTATTTACAGGTAGGTATATTGACGTGAATAACAAGCGAAGGGTTAAATGTATTCATGTACGAATAAATTATACCAAGACTCCTCCATCTATAAGGGTTGTTTATTTTCGTGCAAAGGGGCCGAATGTTATTATATTCCGTTTCATTTCAGCACACCATGGATTCGCCTCTTCATGATTTACCCATTACCGTGTGCATACACCTGCAGTTAGCTCCAGATTCCAGATGTGGAAATGTGTCTTATTTATTTGTGGACGAAATATCACGAAGTGCTGAGCCCTACCCTGAACTTAGAATCAACAATACAATATGCACACTAAACTGACGATGCATATTACTGTTTTGGGACAGTGCAAACTGGTATATTACGGCGCAGCTTACAGCAGTTGTCTTCCAAACCTTATTTGTATAAATAATGTAATCCAGTAATAATTTGAAATTCGTAGTATATCGGCAAATGTTGAGCTCAACTGGAATATCTAACTTTCTGTGTTTGTCACTGAGTATGAACTTTTATACTACAGCTATCAGCCTTTCAATACAGAGTAACAGTAGGTCAGTTTATTCACTAAGAGTTCAGTGTGTTTCGTTGACCTTTCTCGACCATGTAACATGACATCAGCTTATGCATCAGGAAACGAGCAGATTCATAAGCCAGTCTTGACCATATAACATGACACCAGCTTATATATCAGGAAAAGAGCAGTGTCATAAGCCTATTATGACCATATAGCATGATGTCAGTTTTATGCCTTAGGAAACACGTAGTTTCGTAAGTGAATATTGATCATATAACATGACGCAAGTTTAATGTATTAGAAACAAACAGTTTCATAAGTCAACAATGACCATATAACATGTCGCGAGTTTTATGCATTAGAAACAAGCAGTTTCATAAGTCAACAATGACCATATAGCATGTCGCGAGTTTTATGCATTAGAAACAAACAGTTTCATAAGTTAAAATGACCATATAGCATGACGCAAGTTTTATGCATTAGGAATCAAGCACTTTCATAACGAAGTCTTATCATATAACATGAAGCCAGTTTTATGCATTAGGAAACAGGTAGTTGCATAAGCTTTTTCTTGAATGTATAACATCATGCAAGTTTGATGAATGAAAAAACAACCAGTTCCATGAGCTATTCTTGAACATAATGTTTATAACATGTCACCAGCTAATTCAGTAGAACACAAGCAGTTTCAAAGCCATTCTGGTCCAAATAAAGTATAGCCAGTCTTAGGCGACCACCTTATAAATAACAATGACCCAGAATTACACCTCATGGTGGTGGTGACTTTAGAGGGGTTTACTGTAACATGACACCTGTATTATGTATTAGGAAGCAATCAGCTTCATCAGTCATTGTGACCATATAACATGACACCAGTTGTATACATTAGAAAACAAACAGTGTTATCAGCCAACCTTGACCGTGTAACATGACACCAGTTTTATAGATTAGAAAACAGGCAGTGCCATAAGCCAACCTTGGCTGTATAATATGATACCAGTTTTATGCATAAGGAAACAAGCAGTTTCATAAGCCGCGATTGACCACATAACAGGACACCATTTTAAACATCCTTGACACCAGGTTACTCGTACATTAGGAAACAAACAGAGTCATAAGCCATACTTGACCATATAGTATCACGCTATGTTATACATTAGGAAACAACAATGTCATGCTATTTGATATGATAGGTTTGGTGAACACCGGTACGTTGTTAGATATTTTTGTGGGTTGTAGTGCAATAGTCCGCATTTGATTGACCATACATTACTAGTCATCCATATATTATATGAACGACTACATAGTCTGTACTACAACTTCCCATACCAATTAATAATGCTGCATGTTTATATGTATTGGTACCTGTATATATGTTATGGATCCCCATACATGGATGAAACTAATAAACTACTAATCAGCCACTGACTTTTATATACTGCTTGAAAACGCATACAACCGTAACTCCACAAAACAACCGGACAGACGAAATATTGCAAACAGCATAGACCCAGATCAAACTGCTCCCTAGGGAGCAGTTTGATCAGGGTCTTCATTATTGTCTACTATGTCTGTCTAATTAATAGTTATCCTAATAGTGCAAAACTGACCTGATCAGTTTTACAAACTGACGGAGAAGGGGGATATTGGGTGTGCGATAGTTTGGGTAAGCAGAGTAATCATATTTTACATATTCTCTACGGAAAATATGTGCAACTGAACAATACATAACTGAATGGTTTACCATAAAAATGTGCGTCAGGTTTGTTAGCCCTTTCCTTCATATATATGTATTTTCACACTTTTACAAACAGTGGAGACGCAGATCAGACGGCTGCTATAGGAGTCGTCTAATCAGGGTCTGCTCTGTTTGCTTATAGTATAATACAGATATGTTTCTACAGTTTCAGTTTGAGCAAAAATGCCTTGAGTACATATGCCATTATAACAAATACATTTGTACTCGTAATTGTAATTAATATCAATGATGTCATTATTTCTTAAATTGATATTCTACAGAGAATTGGTCAACCCTTACAATGCCATGAGATGTGGTCGGCAAAACTTGCCTACTATACTACAATATTCATGTTTAACTTTATTTGATTTTCTTTCAAGAAACATAATAACACCAGCAATTAGTTTGAGTCCTGGTGGAATGCCGAGTGACTCAGCGTTTCACCTGGTCAGAAACTGTTGTCATAGGTAACCAAAGATTCACCACTGGCAGTAAAATGGTTAACGTTTTATGTTTTGAAACTGCATGTACTATGTAAACGTATGACCCAAAACAAAATGACATCCAAACCTGTATCTCACCTGGGTTCGAACTGTTTGCCGATCAGATCGAGGTTAGCACAACAACGATAAGCTAACATTGTGTAGGCAATCTTACGATTAAATGGAAAAGTAGTAAAGTCAAGCAGGCAAAGCCACATGCAAGACGCAACCACCACCAAAACACCGATAGACAGCATGACACACACACAAACACAACCACACACCCAAACACACACACACACACACACACACACACACACACGAAATGAACACAGAAAACACCAAAAGACACACAAGAAACAGGGACAAACGTTCCACAACATGAACAAACCACAAGCACAAAGACGCAAGGCAAACAAAAGGAAGGGTGACAAAGAGAGTATCGCCTTGGCACGGTCAGCAGCAAAAACACCACTGGGGGTTTAAACCGGTTTACGGACGTCCTAACCTCACACTTCTCTCAAAGTCACCCTAGCTTTACAAATATTGTAAATAAAGGTATCCCCGCTGGACTTAACCCCTTGAAAAAGTTTCTGAGGTGCAGATAAGATGCGTACATTTAAACATTTTCAAGAGTGACTCTTATATTTCTCCACCAAGCCATATACTGCGACCACTACTTAGAATCGCCTCGAAGAGACGATTCTAAAGAGTGGTCACAGTATAGAGTTTGCTTGAGAAATGACTTTAGTAGTTACCTACGCTCCATTATCTCCATTAAGAAGGAGAAATGTGTTTTAAAATTCAGCAAGCGAAGGATTAAGTTTCTTCACTTTTGTGTTGCGTAGTTAATCATAGATGCAACATTGACAGCGAATAGCTAATGTTCATTAACTGATTGTTTTCAATGGCCAATCATCAAATATGTTCGTGCCATCTCGGAAACTGTAGAGACAGATCTATATCACTCCATAAGCGAAGAGAGCAAACCATGACCAGACGGCTACTAGAAGAGTCGTTTAATCTAGCTCTACTCTGCAAATGTATCAAAAGACATCTCTGGCAGATGAATGGTTTAAAATATACATTAATATATGGAAATCGTCGGGCGATTCATTAATCCATTCCCTCATAGGCTATTTTTAGATACAACCTCTTTGAATAAATCTACCGAAAAGAGCATTAAAAAAGCAATATTTTAGAATTTTGTAGTTTGAAACCATTCTGATAAATAGGGCATTTGCTCCTATAGGAGCAAATTCTCTATTTATCACAATGGTTTCACAAAGTGTCTTTTACAGGGTCGTCAAACGTCGTCAATATCAAGGAATGGGTTAAGCAGAAACTCGATTACCCAGTCACATTGAGCGAACCTGCTGTACCAAAATCCTATCTAAATAATATAGCATGTGTTTATATGTTTTCTGATAAAGTTCTGCACTATTTGCAGCCGATCAGAGCGTATCATGTTTTACTGACATGTGCGACCCACCTTAAAGAACATGGTGAGACGACTCGTTCTTAAGACAAGCGTTTATCGGATGCTACATTGTTTTCTAAAAGTATGTTTCCTTATAGCTTGACTGAATAGTGTCCCTTGAGTTAAGAACTGCATGTATTGTTTGACCAGATACTTAGTGATTATCTACGTAAGAAGTAATGACACCATCAATGCCATGATTATACTGGCATTAACACAGAATTAGAAGAGAAGAAATTAGGTAATTTTAGGCAGATGACTGCTTAATCCAGGTTGAAAGTCATGCAGAAAGCTCCTGGGGGTGCTTTCTGCATGACTTTTACCCTGCATTAAGCTGTAACCTGTATACAAGACCATTATATATACCAAATTCAAAGTTCAGTTTAGAGGGATTCTACTGTGTATGATACCTCAAGCAAACCCAGCAGACCCTGATCATACTTTCTTATAGTAGACGTCTGATCTGGGTCTGCTCTGTTAGTATGTTTGCTTATATTTTGCAAATTTCATTGGCTACTGTTTACCATGGCAATAAAGTTTCTTTGTTTCATATTTGAATACAATTACTGAATTAATATTCATCATGGAGTCTATCAATAAGTGTTTATTACGATATTTTGAATTTAGATAATCCTTATTTTGATACTATGGTGTCTTCAATCTACCCAAAAGAACTGTCTTTAAACAAAGCTAATCAATCTGACATTAATGCTTCATTTTTAGATTTGAATCTTTCAATTACAAATGATAAAGTTTCGTCCAAAGTATACGATAAAAGAGAAGATTTTAATTTTAAAATTGTTAATTATCCTTTTCTAGATGGGGATGTGCCACGTTCTACATCTTATGGTGTTTATATTTCTCAACTTATTAGGTTTGCCCGAGCCTGTTCTTTGCTTGAAGATTTTAACAGGCGTAATTTAGTTATAACTGATAAACTTCTTAAGCAAGGTTACAGATATCACAAACTTCGGAAAACCTTTTCTAAATTTTATTATCGAAATTTACCTCTCATTAGTAAATATAATTGCAATCTACGGACGTTACTGCGACAAGGCATTTCTCAACCAGAATTTTATGGGGATGTTATCTACAAACTTAGGAAAATTCGGGGTCATATCCATTTTCATGATTTGTTTATAAAACGCATTAAAAAATTTAAAAAGAAAGGTTATGATCCTATTATATTGCAACACACTGCATATTTGGTTATCGACCCTTTTACAGTCGGTAGCTACGCTTCCCTCTTTGCTTGCGCGATGACAGGCCGAGGGTAGTACTCTATGATGGTATACTCTTAAACTTGGATACAGGAGGAGCTTACCAGACTCATGTATTATTTTTCCCTGTCGTGCCCTTAACGGCTTACCTGCAGGTGCTCTGACTTCAGCAAAGTCATTGAGTACATATTTGACGGATTGTCACAGTTATTATGCTATGTTTTACATGTTGTCCTGTGTTCACCGTCGTCTATGTTGTGGGTAAGTCCAGCGGGGATACCTTTATTTACAATATTTGTAAAGCTAGGGTGACTTTGAGAGAAGTGTGAGGTTAGGACGTCCGTAAACCGGTTTAAACCCCCAGTGGTGTTTTTGCTGCTGACCGTGCCAAGGCGGTACTCTCTTTGTCACCCTTCCTTTTGTTTGCCTTGCGTCTTTGTGCTTGTGGTTTGTTCATGTTGTGGAACGTTTGTCCCTGTTTCTTGTGTGTCTTTTGGTGTTTTCTGTGTTCATTTCGTGTGTGTGTGTGCGTGTGCGTTTGTGTGTGTGGTTGTGTGTGTGTGTGTGTGTGTCATGCTGTCTATCGGTGTTTTGGTGGTGGTTGCGTCTTGCATGTGGCTTTGCCTGCTTGACTTTACTACTTTTCCATTTATAAAATTTAGTGAATCTGTGGAACCATTTGATGCCTGGAAAAAACGGAAAAAAACATGGAAATTCGTCTGAAAAATGTTTGGTAGAAATATTTACGTGCGTGGACTTTATGAATTTAATTGCTTATCTTATTTTTGTAAAACTATGGGAAATACATTATAACTATATATACGCATGTAAACTATTTTAAATTACTGGTCCCCTGTCTCCTTCATATAACATTCATATAGTGATATTAGGTGAGAGAGTACTAGGTCCGAGCAAGGTCATTATTAGGTCAGAGATTACTAGTTCAATCATAGGTAAGCGATAACTAAGTCAAAACGGTGTGACAGAATACTACGTCAGTGAGGTATATGGAAACCCATTAGATTTAGATTTAGAAACCGGTTTGAACTAGCTACAGGTCGTCCATGTTGCTTTTCTACGTTTCAGGACCCCGTCGCATTAGGCTTTACGACTACTTAAGACATGTTTAAGGTTGCTAGCGACCTCTGGTCGACGATATTCGTACGAAGGTCGCACTACAAGTCACTGATAATCGCCGGTGGTCTTCTTTAATTGTTGGTAATTGTTTCCAGTCGTGCGACCAATGGCAGTCGTATTTCAGTCGTAGAGAGGTTGTTGATCATGTACAACAACCTCAGGAACCAGTCCCGCTAGGCCTACGACCACTTGTGACCTGCTTACGATTTCAAACGATTTTAGTAATCGTTGGCAATCGTTTCTAGTCGTGCGACCAATTCAGTAGTAGTGATGTTGTTGATCATGCACAACAACCTCCTTACGATCGAACTGGTCGCCTGTGGTATTTAAGAGGTAACTTTATATGGATTAGGTAATCATGCGATCGTTTTACGAAGGTATTCAACAATCTTTAACTGGTTGCTGGTGATCTTTCCTACAATCGTACGACTCTCAGCGACCTTTGTACAATTACCTACCACTGTCGTGCGATCACCAGCGGCTGCCTAAAGATTACCTGCGACTAGAAGTAGACCACGTGACCACATAACAGGTCGGAAGTGATTGCGGAACCTTCGTACGAATACTAGTGACTTGGCGTACGATCGTCAACAACCTGCCTTAAGGTGGTCGCAGATGCGTCTCCAATGTGACTACGAATCATTTTTTGAAATTCAGTCGCCGACAATCGCAGACAGTCGCCGATTTCAGATGTCTCAGAGGTCGCCGGCGTGCTTGAGCCTGTGTTCTTTCACAAGCATCTAATTGGTCAGATTTTGAATGAAACCCACAGTCTATTAATTAGATACTTGAGACTGAGCCAAGATTCAAAACTCAGATGTATTGTTTCGCTCTTCAGCTGGTATGAAAAGTAGCCTGACAGACAGGAACGGTGCCACCGAGAGTTTGGACATACACCTATCTGGCAATAATAGCTGATAATTTATTAATTATACTCTCTCTTTTTCAAATACAAAGCAAATGTAAAACAAATGATGCAATACACTTACAAATAACATATCTCAATACAAATGTCAACACTTAGATAATTGACCGGCGTCTTGCTAAATAGCGAGTCTTCTAACACATGATTAGCATAGATTATCTTAACCCTGTACCTAATGCATATTCATGTGAGAAATAATGACTATGAATATCAGTTAGCCATTTGTTTACCTTAAGGTATTATGCACAGGGGTATCTTTTAGTATTGCAGAAATTGTAGAATAACATACATGTATCAAACATGGCCGGCTCTGATCAGAAGACTTTTACAGGCGCCTCTAACCTTGGTCTATCCTGTTTGAAAATGTGCCAAAATGTGTCGCTATGTATTACAGCATTAATCAGACGAGGTGGTAGATCTTGAACACTCTCTTCTTCCGAATTCTGTCCGAGTACCTATACTTCTAACACACTGCATATGGAATTCCTTCATCCTGCATACTAATATAACAGACTTATATAATAGACGTTACCTAAGCAATTAACATTAGAAGCTTAAATACTAAGGTTTCTGTTTTCTTGAGAAACCATATTCCTCCCACCTTGTTTTAACACTTTAATCCATAAATACGCCTTTCTACGCCTTTGCAAACAGAGTAGAACTAGGTTAGACGTCTGATCAGGACCTGCTCTGTTTGCTTACAGAATTATATAGATATGATTCTACAGTTTCTACCATGGCCAATTGTTTGTGTGTCCATGTGCCACTATAGAAAATAGTCTAATTAATATTCATGCTGCCATTATTTTCTCATAAATATTCATGGAGTAAAGAGTTAAATGCTTTGAATGACAAACAGTGCAAACTCTCGATCTGGATCTACACTGTTTGGAAAGGTCTGATATACTCGGTGTTCTCACACATTAAGCGTTAACTCTATGAACATTAAATAAATAATATACAATAACCCTTCTGCGATTGATGCTGCTGCTGGCGGGTCCATGATTACCTCTGCAAACAGTTCTGTTCAAGACGAGACGTCAAATAATTCAGCGTCTCATCACGATCCACATTATTTGACATCCCGATCACAGTTTGTTAAGACAAACTGATTATAGACGGAGTTGTGTAGTGGGTGAAGCATGGTACATATATAAATGGCTCAGCAGGCTAAATGTTAATCCTAACAACGCTAACTTTTCAAATGGACTATTCCAAAATTCAAATAGATCAAGCTTACGGTGATTGTTGAAGGATTGGTCTGAAGAAAAGTGTAACATTGCAAACCAGCATCAGACCCTGAAGATAGGGCTCCTATAGGAACCAACTCATCTGGGCGTTCACTTTTTGCAAATGACATTTGTGACTCGTTTCCCACGTTGTAAGGTTTAAAGTAGCATGTGTAAATGAATTACAGTCGAATCTATCTTAAGCGACATTTCATTTATTGAACATAGGAGTCTTACAAAGCATGTGGTTGCTTAATGCAGGGCAAAGGTAATACAGAAAACTGCTTCAGAACCTTTCTATATTACTTTTGACCTTTATTAAGCTGCCACGTGTCTTACATATTCACATTTAGACCTCTCGTGAACGGCCGTTTAAGACAGGTTCTACTTTATTAACTCTGCACGCTAGGATACTGTGGTTTTTACAAAACTTGTCGTTCGCTACAATCCTGTTACATGATCTTATTACATGTATTGGTCTTTAACACATTCTCTGCTAGGCTATTTTTAGATCAACCCTTTTTTAATTAATCTACCAAAAAATAGTATTAACTAGAGAAAAGGAAAATGTTAGAATGTTGTAGTTTGAAACCATTGTGATAAATAGAGCATTTGCTCCTATAGGAGCAAATGCTCTATTTATCACAATGGTTTCACAATGTGAATTTTACAGAGGCACAAAACTGCGTCACTAGGGGATAATGTGTTAAATCATGCAGTAGCTCATTAATGCAGGACAAAAGTTTTGTAGAACGTTCCTACAATAACCTCCTTTATTACTTTTGTCTGTCATTACGAAAGCTCCTGATTTTAAAGACACACTTATTCATTCATCAAGTAGTTTATTATTAAAAGTTCAACTGTATTTTGGTCTTTTACTGAAGTTTTGCCGACATTCTTCATATACAATTCGATGAAAAGGCAACGTTAGAAACGTTAAATCTTGACGTCATATTAGTTTATGATAAAATGCAGATAAAGGTGATACAATATACAGTCGAAATTATAAGTAAAAGATGGGGCATTCAGAGTACAAAATGATAAAATCACAGTTTTTGTTCTGAAATTCAAATTTATATAACTACAGTTGAAACAGTTGCAACATTAGAACAATTAATATAACGTCAAAGCGAAGGTAATTCTGTTAAAATAGATATATAGTGACAGTTTAAAAGGTGTCGCTGTTTATATGAGGTCTATAAATAGCGACAGATACAAAGGTAACACTGTTTATATGAAGTTCATTGATAGCTACTGTTACTAAGGTAACATTGTTTAAATGAAGTTCGTTGATAGCAACAGTTACAAAGATAACAATATTTACATCAATTTCACAGCATTAAAGTTAACACCCTTTACATGAAGTCCATTGGTAAATACTGTTTATATAAAGTATGTAGAATGCGACAGTTGCAGAGGTAACACTCTTTACATGATTTCCATATGTAGCGACAATTACAAAGGTAACACTCTATACATGAAGTCTATATGTAGCGACAGTTACAAAGGTAACACTTTATACATTAAGTCTATATGTAGCGACAATTACAAAGGTAACACTCTATACATGAAGTCTATATGTAGCGACAGTTACAAAGGTAACACTTTATACATGAAGTCTATATGTAGCGACAATTACAAAGGTAACACTCTATACATGAAGTCTATATGTAGCGACAGTTACAAAGGTAACACTTTATACATGAAGTCTATATGTAGCGACAATTACAAAGGTAACACTCTATACATGAAGTCTATATGTAGCGACAGTTACAAAGGTAACACTTTATACATGAAGTCTATATGTAGCGACAATTACAAAGGTAACACTCTATACATGAAGTCTATATGTAGCGACAATTACAAAGGTAACACTCTATACATGAAGTCTATATGTAGCGACAGTTACAAAGGTAACGCAAATCACATGAAGTGAACATGTATTCAACATTATAACTCTTTAATGCCGTTATCACGGCGTCAAAAATACTTGACATACTTTGTAACGGTATTACTGTTTATATTTTTTTCAGGACACGCTGACACTTTATAACGATAATACAGTTTTCAGTTGGTCCTTAGCCCGTTCCCTATTCTATGTTTATTCCAATTTTTAATATCTACTGAATATTCATGGATAATATAGTTATAATGAAATATGGAAGATGGGACATTGTAGCCATTTTAGAAACTAAAGAATAATATCTACCCAATTCCATAGGCAAACAGAGCATATCCTGATCAGACGGGTCCTATAGGAGCCGTCTGAGCTGGGTATTCTTTGTTTGCAAAGGCTTTCATATGGAGGAAATGGTTAAGTAGTGACAGTTTATGTAGGCGACATCTGTTTAAAAACAAAATGACAGTCAATGGCGCCTTTGAGATCACACAGGTGTGCCGTTATGTACATTTTCGTGTGTCGAAAAACAGCACCAGTGTTCTGAAAGAAAAACAAAGGAGATTATTTATTGAATAAAAATGGTTGGATAAATTAATTATATATACAATGTATAGTGATAGCACCTCTAAATCGGACGTTAAAATTAGTTGCATACATGTGGCAGTTTAATGCGGGTTGAAGGTCATACAGAAAGCTCCCAAATGAGTTTTATGCATGGCTTTCGTCAGGCACCAAGCAGCTACCTGTCTGAAAAGATCGAAATTGTTCTTTATTGAAATTCCGGTTTAGATGGGGTTTACTGAAATTAGGTTTAACTCTGATATTTTTAAAACCCTGCAGGGACAGTTTCAAACAACAACAACACTTATAATAATATAGACTATGATAATCTACATTGCGTTAATATGTCTGTGATTTTGAATGCGTAAAATGTGTAATCATGGCTATTTTATTGTTTGAAACTGACCCAGTGGGATCGAAATATCACATTCAAGGCTAAATATATCAATGAGATTAGTTGAATCATGTGTTAAGCTGTTCAAACCACTGCGCCTTAAGTTGATACGCCACAGTCTTTCAAAAGCACCATGGAACCAGCCGAGGGAAATATAACACCAAAATGAACTTTTATATGTTCTCTAACAATAGAGTCTCACTTAAATGACCGTATTAACAAAGGGAACTGTTAAAGCTGGTGACTGCTTAATGCAGGGCAAAGATGATGCAGAAAGTTACCGCTGTTTAAAAAAAATAGACTTCTTTTGAGAGGTCGTATTATCGAGGTTTTACAGTGTTATAGAGGTTTTACAGTGTTATAGAGGTTTGGTTAATGTGTTGACTTTGCCATGAAGCGTTTATTATTTTATCAAACTACTTCGTTTGTGGCTTCGAACGCTTCGATTGTGTAAACTGTTTAGATTATACAACGAAAATCCCCGATTGTCGTGTCCCACATGATGTCAGGCCTCTATTATACCTTTCATGTGATATCTGTAGTTGGTTTGTCATGAAATTGGCGATTCGTTCTGCTATTGCGCACTTGGTGGCTTTATTGATGCAGTCAGAGTTGTGATGTATCTCAATGTTCATGGCTCTGTCCATACTACCGTCTCGTATCATTGCTACGTTCGTGTGGAGCTCGAGGATGAGGTTCTTGAAGAAACAAGAAATATTGACGACAGTCTTGCATTGCGCTAGTTCCCGGAAAGCGAATCACAGGCTTGCCACTGTGGGACGAATCTGTGACGACCGTTGCATCCAACAGTTTTCATCCAACAGTTTACATTCAGATGAGACACCTTGGAAAAATGTCTCATCAGAATCCAAACTCTTTGACACATCACTTAAGTTTTACATAAGAAATTTGAGAGAAAAACTAGGCTTAAGTTTAAAGGAGAAATAACACACACCAAAACAGTTCAAATTATTAACCATTTGAGAGAGGGAAACGAGTCATGTCCATCGCAAACCCTGATGAGACAGTTTCTAGAGTAACCCTCTCATCAGGATCTGCACTGTTTGTCTAGTTATACTATTCTGAAACAAATATCCCTGAATAGTCACGACAAACTTGACCTTCCATTAATGTTGGGATATATTTCAGCGCTGCATGAGTTTACGGCATTCTGATTGTACCATGAAAGAGTGGGAAGTAGGCAGTGAAGACTAGCGTAGGCAAATAATTGTATTGATAGAAACTATATGTAATGGATGTTTGAACTTAACACACCACTTTATACTGGATGTAATACGGGTATAAGAGAAATCAGCAGAGCAATCGATCAGGCGAACCATTGACTAGATGAGAATCATATTAGCTTCATAAGGGGTATTAACCCTTCGCTTGCTAATCACGTCAATATACCTACCTGTAAATAGTGAAGACCCAGATGAGACAGCTCCTGCAGGAGCTGTCTCATCAGGGTATGCACTATTTACAAATTGATTGTGCAACCAGTGCACTCCACAGCAGTGACTGCACAGCGAAATACTTGTGCAAAGTGAAGATATATGTAATTATACAACAGGACATGGGTAAAGAAGGAGAAATGTATTTTAAAATTCAGCAAGCGAAGGGTTAAAAGAAGAGACAAAACCAGAGAACAAAACTTATACTAAGGGAACTTAAATATAATGTTCTCTACCGATATCGATCTCTGGTCTGATCAGGGTCTGCTCTGTAATGGACTCATATATTCCTTATTATGCAACTTGTGCCAACGCCAAATTTCTCGTTTAATATTCTATTATAAATATTCAGCTAACAAAGTGCCTGCTGTAATGAGGTCCTTGCATGAAAATCCATGCGGTAAAGTGATAAGCAGCAAATGTACACTTTGGCTTAGATATCAGCCACCATGCATACCTTCAATTATATTTAATGCCTTAATATAAATGATAATGGTAGTCGTGTTGCAGAACTCACCTGAAGATCAGTGTCCAGTAGCTTTGATAGAAAATCTGCAAATGCCTTCAGAAAATGTTCAGGGCAAGTTGACGACGGGGCGTTCGTGCGGAGGTTTGCAGCGAACCGAGACATTCTGAAGGTACAGAAACAAACACAGAACACCAATATTATTACGTGTGTAACATATTAGTAACTTTAGGATAATATTAAAATTAGAATTAAAATTGTTATATACGTCAATGTATGCTGTAACTCAGTTGTACTTTTAGATCAGCCGTAATCGTCATCATCATCATCATCATCATCATCATCATCATCATCATCATCATCATCAACATCATCATCATCAACATCATCATCATCAGAATCATCATTATCATCAGCATCACCATTATAGTCTTCAACAGAATTGCAAAGCTCATCACCATCGTCATCCTTAGCAGTACACTCAACAACAAATCGAATAACTCCAGTATCTCCAATATCAGCTATAACTTCGCAATAATCATTAAAACAACAGCAACAACACGGTGTCAACTCCCTCAACCAACATGCATGTATTAATTTATATCAATCAACACGCATGTAACAATACGTTACGGCTAATCCACATGTAGCACATTGTAAAAACTAACATTTGTTGACGGTGGCATGTGGAGACGGCTCTAATAACCGAGACTGTTTGGAACATACCATGTCCTTTATCTCTGTGTAGGTTGTTTACGAAGTCACATTTACCTTGCAGAACAATGTGGGTCCAGGTGATAACGCAAAGTTATTTGGCATGCCCAACGCGTCTAACCATTTTAATCATTTGAATGTGGGACCCGCGTACACTTGCATTTGCAAACTGTGTAGACCCAGATCAGAGGGCTCCTAGAGGAGCCCTCTGATCAGGGTCTGCACCGTTTGCCATTCAAAACTCCCTAGCAAGTCTCCGTATAATACTGAGTGGACTTAATGATTTAAAACTGATGGGTTATTCCACTTGGCAAATTCAGCGTCGAAAGGGTTAATCCTTTACTCCATGAATATTCATGTAAGAAATAATGACACCATGCATATCAATTGATTTCTTTCTTATAATGACATTTGAACACGGAAAACTTTGGGAATGACAGAAACTGTAGACTTTATATACTTCACTGTTTGCAAAGAGGTAGAAAGGCCAATTTATGGAGTAAATGGTTAAACATTCGTCTTTAATTAAGAAATAAACCAGAATAATCCAGCTGCTGTAGGATTCGTCTGATCAGGTCCACCCTGTTTACCAATGTAATTGTATATATTCTACAGTTTCTGTCATTGGCAAAACATCCCATGTTCATATGCCATTTTAAACTTCAGCTAAAACACGTTCAAGATGTCATGATTTCTAGCATGAATATTCATAAGGTTAGCAGTAATGCACATACAAAGAATAACCATTATAGAACATGCATAATGATTTATTGAATTGAAATAAAAAATATTATATATATACTTAACTTTAATACCTTTTCAAATATTCCGAAACAGTCCTCCCAAGATTTATACGAGTATAACACAGTTGACAAGCGTATCAATGGTGGAAATTAATCGATTTATTTACAAATCACGCTGAACTATAACTCGTTCCCTACCATGAGCGAATTCGTGATACTCTTTCTTTGTAAACAGTTTGTATCCAGATGAGACGTCGAGTAACTCGGCGTCTTACCAGTACCAAAACTGTTTGATAATATGAGTGTTTCTAAACCAAACTTTCAAAGGTTACCAATGAAGCTAGATGCAGAAGATAAAATGCAAGCGAGAATACGTGGCGGTGAAAGCATTTAACCCTTTCCTTCATGTAAACGTGTTTTCATGCATTTGAAAACAGAGTAGACCCAGACCAGACGGGAGCCGTCTGATCAGGGTCTGCTCTGTTTACTAATGTGTTTCTCTACCGTCTAAAATGGCTACAGTGATCTACCTATTTCATTCTAATTTTTTTGTCCATAAATATTCAGTAGGTAATGAAATTTGAAATAAACGTAGAAGAGGCAAAGGGTTAATCTTATCCCGATACCCGTGACTTGACTCGCGTTTGCAAACAGCTTGGATCCAAATGAGACGCCGAGTATCAAGTTATCTCATCGGGATCCAATCTGTTTGTCACTGGGTCAAAAGTTTCTTAAACGGTTGATTAGATCAGAAATAAGTCAAACTTGCACCAAATCCAATTGTCAGCAGTCATTATTTGCTTACAGCGTGGTAAGGGTTAAAGTACGCTTAAGGTATAAGAAGAAACTAATAAACTAAAAAATAAGAAGATATAAGATTTATATCCAGATCTGCATTATTCCCGGTTTGGTTGACGCCATATAAAACCGATATTTAGATTACGATGTTTGTATACAAATATTGGCGTTACAAAACAGATATTTTCACAAATTTCAGCAGACGACAAATTCAGAAAAAATCAGTTCGAAGCAGACGACAAATATCCAGGCAGACGACATGTGCCCTTTGAATGAGAAATACGAGTTTACTTGCATTTATGAGCAATACATACTCAGAGCAGATAGCTCATAGAAGAGCCCTTTGATCAGGGTATGTACTGTTTCTCATTCAATTATACCCTTTCTTACTGAATGGACTGTACTCTTGAACACTGACGGGTCATTCCCTCTTCGGACAGTCTTTGCCCTTTCAACGGTGAATGTTCGAATGTAGTATTTCAAAATTCAATCACATATAAAGAAATGTCTAAATGGCAAACAATGCAGCTCCTGATGAGACGGCTCCTAGAGGAGTCCTTTCATCTGGATCTACA
The DNA here is from genome assembly GCA_963576725.1 of Azorinus chamasolen. Taxonomy (NCBI): domain Eukaryota; kingdom Metazoa; phylum Mollusca; class Bivalvia; order Cardiida; family Solecurtidae; genus Azorinus; species Azorinus chamasolen. The sequence continues at coordinate 11,147,888 of OY755242.1, forward strand.
CTGTTTGCAAATTAATGACACGTTTCCCGCACTGAAAGGGTTAATGGTCCAAGTCGTATAAATAGTTTTTTGGCACAGACGTCTGTTATCTTTACCATGCCAGCCATCGCGGGACGGGAATTTTCAAATGGCACGGATTTTTCCAAAGCGGATGTTTCATAGAGTAACGTTTGAACTGCACCCCAAACTGCGTCGTCTCGTGTAGGAAAAAACTTGAGGAAAATTAAGTTCAGCTAAACAACAAACGGCGTTCGATAAGCAGACGGCATTTTTGTAAGTTTCAATTGTAAGCAAAGCGATGAAGGATTTTTTTTCGCTGCTATAGGTGAAATCTGTGATCACATTTGAAACATTTTGAATCCAGATTAGAAGCACTCAACTAGACATGTCATTAGGACCAAAGCTATGTGATACCGTGATAATATTGTTTAATAAACACAGGAAGAAACGTCCGATATGGAAATCGAAGCTGACGAATTAGTTCGAAAGTTGGCAGATGTGACAGTGAAAGGGTTAACCCATTTGCATCTGATAAAAGCCCGAAACCTGAATACAGCTTCGTATGAATAACGAGCAAATATCAGGCGATAGATTTAGTTTAATATCGTTATTGGGGCATTAAGGTTAACTATTTCGCTGCCAAATTTTATCGTCTGCACCATTTGTCGTCGGCTGCAACTTTCATTTGTTTATTTTTCTTCATTTTTGTTTAAAAAGCATAGTCAAAGTAACACACAGTTTGGATCCTGATGGTTGCCGAGTTATTCGGTGCCTCATCTGGATCAAGACTGTTCACATATGTAATCACAGATGCGACATTGGCAGTGAAATAATTAACGCTTAGCAGGCTTATTGGGCTTTCTTTATCAAATCCTGTCAAGCTCTTCAGAATATTAAACAGTTCTGATTAATGATGAGATATCAGGACGCTAGGTTTCACAACGTCTGATCTAGATGAAACTCGTTTGTAACTGTTATAAAGGGTTCGTCCGGTAGCAGGCTAAATTCGATATTGAATTGCTGTAAGTGTACAGCGTACATGTATATATACAGTTGGCATGGTCAAACAAATCCCAATCAGGCGGCTCTGAAAGGAGCCCTCTAATATTGGTCTACATTGTACTCTTCATTTGTTTAACACAAAACATTCAAAGATACGCATTTTCACACCTTTGTAAACGGAAAA